>WEIS01061446.1:0-36884 GCA_013389965.1 Todus mexicanus | reverse complement strand
TCACTTAGTTCCAACCTCCCTGCTATGACTTTTGCTAGGTCATGCTGCTCCAAGGCCTATCCAACCTGACCTTGAACACTTCCACCCGTGGGGCATCTACAACTTCTCTGGGCAGCCTGTTCCAGTATCTTACTGCTCTCACTGTGAAAATTCCTTCCTCGCGTGGCAGAGCAGAGCTCCTGCCTGCAGCCTCTATTTAATGCCTGCTCTTTGTTTCCTTGCTCTCTTCAAGGACACGAAAACGAAAGGGCAATACTTTCACCTCTACTTCTTTCTTTTTTCTTCTGCTGCTGGTGAGACGCAGGGATTTCAGGGATTTACCCCTCACCCCCATCCCTCCAAGAGTCAGGCTTAAACCAAATCAAACACTAGCCCACCTGCACCTCCACCCAAACTCAATTAACCCTTGGCCAGGACTCACTGATGGTTACTGGGGAAAGTCAAACCAGACTGGTGTCTCTTGGAATGTGTCCATGGTCTTCGGGGTGAGTATTTCTGACTTTCCCGTAGTTTTGGACTGAATGATGGCTCAGGAGAAGCCAAGGTTATTAATTTGCTAAGCTGTTTTCTTTGGCCTGAATCAAGTGTGCTGTTGGATGCTGCATAGTGTGGTGGTGGGAATGTGCAGTCCTTGAGCGTGGCTGGTGAACTACCTGCCTATTCCAGGTTCTGAAGATAATAGGTGCCAAGGAAAGTCTCTACAAACATTCAGAGGAATGTGATTTCAGGGTGTCAAGTGACAGAATTTTATTAAGGGTAATTCCCAGTAGCAGAAAAAGGCTTTTATTTCCGTGTCAGGATGAAAGGTGTTCTGTTATGTTTTCTTCCTTGTATTGTGGTGTCTAAGCGCTCAGTGGCCACTTGTCCATGGCTAATAATTAACTCAATGAGCATGAAAAATGCTCTTTCATACATATCCCAGAAGCAGCCAGCAAGACAAACATAACATATTCTGCAGAAAGCAAACAATCTGGCACAAAAAGGGCCTTGATGTTTGCCCCTTGCTGACAGCGCGTCCTCTGGCTGAGGGTCACCTCGCTGCCCTTCACCCCTGGCTCTGCAGTGCAGGCAGGATCCCAAGCAAGCAGCTTTCCCCTTCTTGGACAAAATTGAATACTTAGTGTGATTCCTTCCCACAGTCGTCCACCGCAGCATTACAGACAGCCTGGCTTTGCAAGGTCAGGAGGGGTTACCAACACCACATTTTTGACAGAAAGACGTAGCTGTGTCCAGAAAGAGGTGCGCGAGAGTGGTGGTATCGGGGTCTTCATGTGCATATTAGAGCACGGAAGAGTTTTTGCATCTCTGTCTCTGAGGACACGTGTGCACTTGTGCCTGTGCAAGAGCAACAGTTCCTGCATGAGGAACAGCACTGAGTTGCCTCTAGTCTTATTTTTTCTCAGGTGCTCTTAAAACCTTCCCCCTCTCACTGACTGAATGGACAAAACTCCCATGTACAACAAGTCTGAGCAAGCCCAGCCACTGGTTGTAGTGGTATAAAACTCTGTGCTGGACTCCCGTGCTGATCCACTGCGCTGGGTGGCTGGAAAGCCCTGTTCTGCTGCCGGCGCCGTGTGGCACTCGGACAGGGACAATTCCCAGCCTGCAGAAATGGTGCAAAGGAGCTTTACTGGTCACTCTGCAAGGAGCGAGCGCTGTGGGAGATGCTGGAGGAGAATTTCATCAAGCCGTTGGTAAAAGAGCTCTGGTTTCTTCTTGCTTTCAAAGAACATTTGCTGCTGGATTTACTGGCTCTAGCCAGAGCATGAGGTCTAAACCTCAGAGCTCTGAGGAAGAGAAAAGGCTGCTGAGCTCCTGTGAAAGGGAGCACAAGTGTCTGAGCAGGTGATTTGTGTTCCTGCTTCTGCAGGTGGAGAGGGAATCAAAAGGAGAGAGGAGATGGGACAGCAGAGGTGCCTGGCAGGAGGGGTGGTGGAGGCTGCCAGGCTGAGGGAAACCTGGACGCACCATTTGTGCCTCATGTGTCCATGCAGAAGCAGAAGCTGCTGTCTCAAACTTGACACATCAAAGAACAAGTGAGGAACTGTCTGCAGTGGGTTGGTCAGGAGGGCAAGCAGGGAAGGAACCCATTTATTCCCACTAGGAAGTAACTGCAGACTGCTGGTCTGTCTCTGCGGTTAGTTTAAAACTTTTTGATAGGTGAAGAGGGGAGCAGGGATGAAACCCTTGTGCTAGTTCACCAGTTCTCCCTCTCTGCCCTGGCTGTGCAGGACTTTCAGAGTAGCAACTGTGGGGAGAGTTTATGGCTGCACAACTGCGTGTGCCTGGCGTTTGCAACGGCCCTTTGGATGGTGACCAGCTGTGGGCTGTCCTTTTTCTTTTTCTTTGGGTTGTTTGTAATTTTGCTTTAGCTAGAACTTGTTTCTGTGTTTCTTTTCATTTTGCATCATCAAAACTGTCAGCTTCCTTCTCCTCCCTGTCCTGCTGTACCAGGTTTTGATGGTTTTAGAGCACAAACCCAGTAGTACAGATGAACTCAAGGGTCTGCACGGTATTGCATGAGCCTTCCACTGTGACCCAGCCTCTGGATTCTGGTGTCACTGGGATCAGGGCAATGGTGCTGTCCTGGCCAGGAGGTTCTGCCAGGCGGGGGTGGCTCCCTGTACTCCAGCTGTTTGCAGTGTGTGCTGCCTTTGTGTGTGCAACGCAACAGGGATTTCAGAGAAGTTCATCATAGAAAACCATGCCAGGATAGGGTAATCATTAGCAAGATTAATACTAACAAATCCAAACGTTTTGTTGTAATGTGGTTGCAAACATTTTGTTGTAACGTGGTTTCAAATAGAAGATTTGACTGCTACCAGGGAACTGGTGTTAACTTTCCCCTTGCCACCCTTTTCCATGCTCGGCTTGAGTTGCCGTGGTTGTGGCTGAGATAATGACTCTTTTCCTTGCTTTCCAGCTCAGGACAGCTGAATGGTTTTTGCCATCTTAGTATCATCTTGAGAATGAATATCTCTGGTTTGGTTTGTTACGTTCTGTGCTCTTAAACCTCCCCGTTCTGCCTCCACCGAGTGGCCAAGAAATTTTAATGCTGTGTATAAAGCTCTGGGGAGGTGAGAACCCTCCTCAACCCCCCAAGATAGTCTCTCTTGCTTGTATGACCATAGAAAGTGGCTCAGGGTGCTTTGGCAGGGTGGCTGGTCTACAGCAGCTCTGGTAGGAGGCCTCCCTGGACTGGGTTTCCCAGTCTGCTGTGTGCGGACAGCTTCCTGGATCCCCCGGTACCAAAAGCAGAGTGGGGCTGGCCTGGGTTGGGAGCATCACCTTCCTCTCCAGCACCACCGTATGCCTAGATTTTGAAGCAGTGCTTTCAGGTTTCCAGCAGATAGTGCTCCCTGACCAGATCAGGTCTTCCAACATCACTTGTTCTGAGACCTCCTCTGGGTTTCTGTGGTGCTTTTGTGACTCGCGGTCCTAGGGAGCAATATCTCCAGATTTGTAATGATTCAAAAGGACCTGATGCCTGAGCTATGCAAACCTGAGTGACCAGCTGCTCTTGCCAGGTATGAAATAACCAAAGTTCAGTTCCCAAATTCTGCTGACTCAGCTCTGAGAAGCCAGTACAGTCCTCACGCTGCTTGCCAGAGATCAGCACAGTCCAGCTCATTAGCTATTAACTATTGCCCTTAACAATGCCCAGGGTCAAGGCTGTGCTGTGGGATCAATGAAACATGAAGATCAGTTGTCACATTTGAAATTCCAGCCTAGGACTCCTCCTGGTTTGCAGAATATTTGTTGTTATTCAAATATTTGAGAAAAAAACCCCAAACATATAGAATGGGGTAGGATTTTTCTTCCTATCTTAAATTCTTTTAAAGCAAGGCCCACTAACACCATGAGGAAGCTGTAGAGATGCAAAGTGTTGTGGAAACAGGTACCAGGGTTTGTACCATGAGCGCTGGCATGTGTGTTGGGGTGATTTATGGAGGAGCTGAAGGCTCCCGTGCCTAGGAGAAGGGCTCAGCAGCAGTCCTCCTGCTGCCCAGGACTTGGGACTGTCTACAGCTTGAATCTGCCCATCAAGATCACTGCGTGGTTGGCCTTCCTGGGAGCTTTATTTGGTGTGAGGTGAGGAAAAGGCACCAATCCACCCCATTTTCATTGGAGTTAGGAATGAGCAATCAACTTTAAGGTAAAAGACCAAGCTGACCTAAACACATCCAGAGAAGAAATATTTCACGTTCCAAACCAATGCTTCCCTTACACTATGGAGAGAATCAACAGGAGGTGCTAATTTTGTGATGCAGTGAGCAGAAAGAGCCAGGCAGATCCTGCTGAAGATTATCAGGATTTACAAAGAAATCACCCGTTTTGAGGAATTTCTGCAGTGCTTGTGACCCTCCTAGCTAAGGACATTTGTAAGCGCCAGTTAAACGCTGTCCTGTATGAGCTACGTATTCTGGAAAAAGAATAATCAAATGAATTTGATTCATTTCACAAATGAAAGAATAATCAGATGGCCCTTGACTAATTCCCACTGAGATTGCGCTGCCAGCTTAATTTTACGTTCCTTCAAGCATTAGATACACTATACACTAACTTGTGACCTGTTTTCATGTTCTTTTACGGTGTTAGATACCAGCCCACCACCACCACACACACTCGAATTTGTTGCTTTTCAGGTAAGGGTGTCATGGCTCATTTGTTTCTTACTTTTAGTTTCATGTCTCTTGGGCTGGAAAGTGAAAGCAGCTTCAACACACTGAAACTATTATTCTAGTTTAGCACGACTGATTTTGCACAGAGCAGGAGCTCGCTACGATCCAGGAGCTCTGTGCAGCCTGTGCAGTGACAGTCACCGGGCGGGCAGGTGTATCGTTAACAGCGGCACCATCGCTATTAGGAGGTGGCATTTCTCTGTGCTTCAGATGAAATGTTTTTAAGGGTCCTGGATGAAAGTTTCTTATACAGAGTCAATTTTGCTGTGCAGAAACCCACCCCTTTACACTTGATCTGAATGCAAAAGGACCCTGCCAGTTTTCTCTTCCTCCACTTTTAGGAGACCACGTACATCCCATTCCCTTATGCTTTAATATCTATTGATCTTCCTTTTAACTGTACAAACTTGATGGTGCTTCAAAGCTCATTTAGGGCATAACGACACCGATTCTCTTCTTAAATTTCAAGTTCTGCATCCTGGCCATTATCTCTTGTGCTGTGATTCAAAAGACCATAGTGGCCACAGACAGAGCTGCAACAGTTTAGGTGTCTACAGTAATATTTACTAACATTCGTCATTTTCTACCTTAAGACTTGGTGCAAATATTGTCACGATAATTCACCTATTTTCCAGAAAGGAAAGATTAAAAGTCTATGGCAGAGAAGAAAACAAATGCCATAAGCCTGATCCTGTGCTTCTGATCTTCTCTCAAAAGAAATCAGCCTCCCCTCCAGCCAGACCCTCTCAGCTCTTCACTGCTGCCTCAGAGCAGCTGCTTCCCTTTGCACGTGTGAGGAAGAATCCCTAAAAGTGTTTCACCGCTTTTATTCTTCCCCTTCCCCATCTTGAAGCGGTAGTACTGAAGAGTTTGCATTTCAGAAAGATAACGAAGAAACTTTACTTACACTCCAAGTGACTTCTGCAGAATGTTTTGTACTGGTTGCTTTTTCTTCGAGACTGGCAGCTCCTGGTGGCCGACCCCAGGACCTCCTGCTGGTGTCCTGCCTCCCTGCTTCAGCTGGACACAGGTTCTGGCAGTGCCAGCCTGTTTTAAATACTCCTCGTACCTCTAGCCCTGCATTTCCACCTGCGGTGCCTTAAAGGAATAGCATCCAAAAACCCTGGCAGGTGAGCCCCAGGCCACGTGAGAGCCGAGAAGCCAATGCCCATCCCAGCTCTGCTGTCACTTTGAGGGTGCACATAGTTATTTACCTCCTGCTTACACATTGCACAACAGCCACCCCCAGGGTGAGCTCCCCAACGTGGTCCAGGCCACCTCTGCCTCCTTTTAAGAAGGAGCCTGGTGGCTGCGTGGGGTCAAGTCCAGGGAAGATCTTCTCCTCTCCTGGGAGCAGGGTACCTCTGAGACAACTTTCTGCTCAGATAGGACCCAGAGAGCTGCAAGGGCAGCTGTGATACTCCTTGGGTTGAAGATGGATGCCTGTGTCTGGCACAAAGGAATTGGGGACCCTTATCATGTCTGAGTCTGAGTATGTGAGGGTCCAGCCACCCCCCTCCTCTTTGTTGGCTCTGCAACATCACCCATATGTTGTCACCATGTTTTCCACCATCCTGGCCAGGAGAACCCCTTATTGCAAGGACTCTGCTTCTGATCTTGCGATACCCCCAACCAGCAGTGGGGTTCTGTAGCTTTGTGAGGCAAAAACCTTAAAGGCAGCCTTGGAAGTGTCTTTCCTCTAGCTAAGGATGTTGAGCTGCTTCCTTTCCATGAATGTGCAGCGTTTGGGGTGGAGAAGGTGCCTTTGGGGTGAGGAAAGCATTTCTGAGTTGGGGAAGGCTGTTGTGCTTGCACAGGGTGATCTGCAGGAGACCTCAAATGGAGAGATCAGCCACTGTCTCTCCTAGATGGGAACAAAGGCTGCTCCCCTTGCAAGCCGTGTCCTTCCCACCAGTGGTGCTACTCTGGGCATGACTTTTTCATTCTTGGGATAAAGCTCTGCTTGCTTGGCCACAACAGGCACAGGTGTGTTTGATTTCCTGTGCCTCCTGCTCTCCCAGAAACCATGTCAGCTTCCCCGCTTGCCTTGTCTTGATTCTGAAGTTTTCACGGAGATGTATTTCAAAGAGCCTGGGTGTGCAGGAGGAAAGCGTCACGGCCGCGGGCAGAGGAAATCCTGTCAGAAACCAGCCACGGGAACCTCCAAATGCTCGTGAATCGTGGGGAAGAACAGTCCAGGGTGGATGGAAAGTTAGTTTAACCATTGTCTTCACCTTTAAGGTTTCTGGTAAAACCAAGTCATTGCCTCATGCAAATATATTTGCTTACCTTAACCGAGGAGGAAGCGTCCTCCTGCCAAGTCACAGGTTCCAGGGCACTTTGGCATCTCCAGAAAACAAACAACCTTGAGCTTGATATTATTTTTTATTATTATTTGCAGGCCAAAGCCCAGTTTGCAGCATGGTGTGTGGTCTGGCTACATGAACCAAAGCTACCTTTGAGTCTGGGCTGCGTTTGGGCCGAAATGATTTGATTTTGAAGCTGGGGGTAGTTCTGCAGAAGAGGGGGAAGCAAAATAGCACTTGAGGATTTGGGTATCTTTGATAAATTGAAGTCAGACGCTGAGCACGGAGGTGCCGGGGCGCTGCAGGAGGAACAAATTGTCACAGGCGCTTTTTTCCCTCTGCAATGGTCTGGCTTTAAAATATTGTCACCTGCTTATATGATCAGAGTTTGGGTCTAGGTGCGTCGCGATGAGAATATGAAATGCCATGGCCGCAGTTTTTGAACCACTCTTCTGTTAAGTTTGATCTGTTTCGTTCAGCGTTTCACCGAAGGGGATTTCCACAAATTTGCTTTATACTGAGAAATATTTGCTCAGATGTTTTCTACAAGAGCTTCTCTCTCGAGAGCATCAGTACTCCAAGACAGTTTATATTTTGCCAGAAGATAGAGACTCATAATTATAAGTTGGTCATCCCGAATCTTTCAAGGGTAGTATAGATTATCCTGCACAAGCAGCACAACAAAAAAATAATAGGATTGCAACACAGCGAACAAGAATTACTTCTGTATAATAGAGCAGGAGGTCATAAGCAATCAGACTTTATTGAAACCAGCAAGCAGGAAGAGCGATAACATATTTACTATGCGCAAGCAAAAATTATAATCAACCCCATAATAAATTTATAAACCACATATAGGATTTAATCCAAGTCTTTTGAAATCTGTGGCTCAATGTTTCTTGGTAAGGCATAAAGGCAATAGTTCAGCATCAGAACATAAATCCTGGCTTGTGGGATCATAATTCCTGGGCTGTGAACTCCATGTCTATCCTGTGGAGATATTTTTCCATACTCAGCTGCAAATCCTCTGCTTAAAATGTGTTTTTATTCTCCTCTACCAAGGGAGACGACACTTGCAGTGCCAGCTCCAGAGGACACCCACCGACACTTGCCAGAGTCCGTCCCACATTTGTGAGCTTTTGCTGGACTCGGGTTTTCCTCCATCGTTTGCTCTTTCACAGGGTTCACCCCATCCTGAATTGCTGCTGCTTCCAGGTTTCCTACGGAGCTTCTTTCATCTCCTGAAGGACAAAAACATGTGCAGTGGGAACACCTTCTCTAATGCCTGTTTAAATACACCAGCATGTCATAAGAGATGCTGGATTAGACCCATTGTTTCCCAGTTTTGTGCTGGTGAATAACGCATTGCCACTCACTGCTGTTGTCCATAAATTTATCTCTAGGGACATAGGATGCTATGGAATAAGATATATGTATTTTTGAAAATCAGTCATTGGAAAGGAATTTTTTGGGGCAAGACTCTGTCAGCTTTAGACCGAGTGGGCTGGATTCAGCCCCAGGAAGCTGCCCGGTGTGTAGCAGCTCACGTTGTGCAGGTTCCTGCCCTTTATACTTCAGGATTTCCGAGTACTCGTGGAGCTGTAAATCTTATATACACAAAACTCATCCTTGTTTTCAGCAGTGGGACTTCAGAAATTCCATTTCCTTCATTTGCTTTTTGTTGAAGCATATTTAAAAACCCAACAACCAAGCAACTTCTCTAGAACGCTGGTTGCTTGCAAGAACAGTTGCACTTTTCCTGCCTGTGGCAGGGGGATTGCAACTAGATGATCTTTGAGGGTCCTTCCAACACTGACAAGTCTATAATTCTGTGAACCTGGCTGCAGGGTGGGTGCGTGTCCCCAGAGACGGAGATCTCCAGTGGGTCAGACTCCAGTTCTTGGAAGTCACAAGCCAAAGCCATTGGAAAAAAACAACCGCAAGCCAAAAGGTGTTGCCTGGCCTACTTACCTCCCGTCTCCTTCTGAAGTTTTAGTTTGACCAGGACGAGAACAGTGATAGTGGTGAAAATCAGTAAAAGGAGAGTTGGCAACACAACTGGGAGCAGCCGCGATTCACCTGAGGAGCTGGAAAGAAGAATCATCAGAAATTAGATTGGATTCTGATATCGCTACGGGGTGGCTGAGGTACCTTAACGCAGGCTGTGCTTTTTACACCCAAGAGTATAAAAGAGTTATGAACTCTGTCTGAATCAAAGGAGAACAGTCAGCAGTATCAAGTATAGATGAAATAATTTGGCCTGGAGCTTGTCTTGTGAGGAAGTAATTTCTACAGCTACCTCTGCTCTGCCTCGTGGGGTTTGTGCTCCCAGCTGAATGAGCCCCTCCAGAAGGAAAACGAGCTGGTTTCATCACACAAATTCGCAAGAAAGGATAATCCTCTTTCTTTGTGAGTTGTTGTAGCTCCTCATGCTGTTGGAGGGTGTCTATCTGCTGCCTCCTTACAGGAATGCTGTAAATGCTGCCAGAGCTCCACAGCCAGGCAGAGCTCTGCCAGGAAGCATGCAATAGCTTAACCCTTCATACAAGACCATGAGTTGTGGTTGGTGACATGCTCCCCTCATCTCTTTCTGGTTGGGTGGCAGGGAGATACAGCTTGGGGGAAGCTGGGGATGGAGAAGATGGTGCATCTTGTGCTGGAGGCCCCTGGGGCAGACGTGAGATCTGAGGTGTGTGGAGGGGCAGCTCGGGATATTGAACAGGATTTATGGGCTTTGTGCCTTATCTTCAGGTATGACGGATACTGCAATATCTGATGGATCTGCATCAGCTATGCAAATCACTCCACCGGGCGCTGGATGGTGGCCATAGCTGGGGTGAAGGTGTAAGAGCTGCTCTCAGCCATCCTGCCTAACAGGAAGCACGGAAGGTAAATTCACTGGGAAAACCGCTTGAGCTGGGGTGAGCAGCAGGACCTCCTGTAGCGAAGTACCGCGGAATAATTGCTGGCCAAAATAGATCGAGGCATTTTGGTTGACCTCATCTGAAGATAGATAGCTCCTTATGCAACACAGAGCACCCAAACACTACCCAGGCTACCGGCTGCCTATCGGAGGGTGGCTAATGTATGCGGTGGGGTAGCAGCTACTGATTTACCAGCGCTATTGCTCAAGCCTGATGTTTCCTAATGTCCCGTCTCCAGGCTGAGACAAGGAAAACAGACAAGAGCACATCTATTGACCCTGGCACCTGCTCTGCAGGAGGGGCCAGCATCAGAAGGTTTAGAGACAAGTTCAAAGAGAGCTGCCACACCAGACATGAGACAGCCTTGCCTTCTGCTTCTCTAACTGCTACAGTCTCCTATTGCTGCCTTCAACTTGCAACCTCTGTACGGCCCTGGGAAATGGGGCAGACAGGTTGTAAACCACCAAGTTGGTGCCAACAAGAAACGTGGCCCCGAACTTACCTCTGCTGATAGATTTCGCCTGCGGAGGTTACAAAGGTGCTGGGGGAGGCAGTGGGCAGCAGGGTGCTGGTGCTCTCGATGTCGGTGCTCTCGATGTCGGTGCCTGTCACGTGTGTCAGACCCGTGATGCTCCTCTGCACGGCCGTGCTGGAGGTGGCCGGACTTGGTAAAGCGGGTTTCGCAACAGTGGATGTTTCTGGATCTTGTGAAGAGCAGGCTTCTAAGGAGAGAATTACTTAGAGGCTTGAATATCCATCTTTTTCCAGAGGCAGCCTGTTAGATTTACACATTGCACCTTGCATCTCAGCATGAAAGAAAATTGCAGCACGATATGAGCAAACCCAAGCATTTCTGTTTCCCTTTGAGTCTACAGAAAGCAGCTTGGGAGCACTAGTGAAACCCTTGGCAAATGTTCATACATTAACCCCACTATTTCTGTCTTTGCCAGCTGAAGTTACATGGATCTGTGCATTTCCAGGCTGCCATTTCTAAAACTGCAAGATAACCTTCAGCTTATCTTCAGAGCACAGCAAATGTCTCTGCGCCGCTCTTGCTAGGACCAGGATGTCAGATGTCAGGGGATTTGCATCATAAATAATCAGGAATGTAATTCATACAAGCTAAATTTCCTTGGAAAGCTCAGCCAACATCCCTGCCTCTCAAAACCTTCACCACCCCCTCAGTTACTTGCCAATAACTTTAAGGCAAAAAGTGGAGCTGATGTTTCTTGTAATACTGTTCTTCTTAGGTGCAGCACAAAGGAGTGTTTGTTCTTCCTGTGCACATGAAGAGTGATTAAAAGAACCAAAGGGGGTTTGTTGTGCTCCAGGCCATCCCTCGGCACCTACCCTTCTGGATGAGCAGCTTCACAGAGGACGTGTGCTCCACGTGCCTGTTTCTAGCCCCGCACCAGTACCATCCTGCATCCTCCTCTCTCAAGTGCCTCATCTCCACCGTGTAAGTCCCGTTCTCCTGGTCGCCACCAGCCGTTTGGATTCGCCCTTTGTAGGACTCGTGCACAAACCCATCCGTGTCCACAAGCAGAGAGCAGGTACCTCCCTTCCACCTGCACAAATACTTCTTCTGGTAGATCCCCTTGGGATCATAGTGGCACTTCATGGACAGCGAGCCTCCGACTGTGCCAATGAGGAATTTTGGTCTCTTGGGAAGTGTGGAGGCTACAGGGTGGAGAGGACCACGTTAGCATTCCACGCTCCTCACCCAGGGTTGTGAGGAACCCACGCGGCATGTGAAACCCTCAGCTCCCCATCCTACCTGTGGTCACCTGCAGAGCCACCGTCCTTGAGCTGTCCTGACTGCTGAGGCTTCCTGTCCCGCACCTGTACAGCCCCGAGTCTTCGTTTTTTAAGTCATTTATCAAGATTTTGAAAGCTCCAGAGCTCTCCTGATGGGTGATAGAGATTCGTCCTTGGTAATTCATTCCCACGTAGCCATTGGTGTTGGCTATGAGAGAGCAGCCGGTTCTCCCCACTTTGCACCAGAACATCTTCTCGACACCTTGGGTGTCTCCAGGTGGGCACAGGACCATGACAGAGCCACGCAGCTCCCCCTGGATGATCTTGGTCGGCCTCAACACGCCGGCATCTGCAGGGAGAGAGGAAAGCAGGCAGAGTCCAGCCAGGTAGGGGAAGAGTTCTCCTTTTACAGCTGATTTGGCCAAATCTGGGAACTTTCTCACCCCGTTGTTGTAAATATCTGGTTAATAGCGCAAGGTCTGGGCAGTGAGTCGAGCAGATCCTCCCCTCTCCCCTGTACCATCCTACCTGCCGAAACCACCAGGTTCAGGCGGACGTACAGGTCACTGTTGGTGGTGCCGATGCCACACTGGTAGGTCCCCGTGTCACTCTTCTTCAGCTCTGTCATCGTCACCATGAAGGTGCCGTTCTGGGGGATGTCCTCGAGAGACACTCGCCCCTGATATTCTTTAGAGGTGTAGCCGCTTGTAGAAATGATGGTGGGGCAAATTCTTCCTGCCATCTTGCACCAATATTTTCGGTCGTGCTTGTTGGCCGGTGTGGTGGAGTAGAAGCACTGATGGGTGACCGATCCTCCAACCTTGCCTGTCAAATACCTGGAGCCGTACAAGGTGCTTGAAACCGGCTCTTTCAGGGCAAGAAACAGAAGTTGTTGGTCACTCGGAGAAGATCAAAAGCCTGGCAAAACCCAGCATAGCTCCTTCAAGTCAAGGGCGTGATTATGGGTGGATATCTGGCTCGGGAAGTTCAGAGGGTTTTTTGGATGTGATGTGTTACCTTCCTTGAGTGCCACATTGACCATCTGAGGACAACTGAAGGTGCAAAGCTACAGCTTCATGCAGCAGCACAGGTGGGGAACCTTTGATACCCTAAACCCCCACCAGCCCTGACAGTCCTGCCTGGAGTTAAACGTCAAGGGCAGCACTTAACAGCAAACAGCTAAGAATAACCTTTGGCATTTGCAAACTCTGCCAGATCTGGCAACTTTCTCCTCCCTGCAGCTGCCTTGCCTGGGCACGAGTGACTGTCTGCAGCACTGAGCCATAGGGAGCTGGGCTTCTCCTTCCCACCTCTGGCCATGCCCTCGCCAGCTCGCTGCAGACTTCGAGTGGGCACCAAGTGGTTTGAGCAGTTTCCATTTTGCAGGTGGAGATGTCTAGTGTCCAAGTGAGGACTCAGCCCAGCATGTGGCCATGTCCTCGCTTCCAGCTTTGCCTGTTCTCGTCAGCACAAGAGGCTAGAGAGATGGTTCCTGGCGACTCACCTTGCAGCAAAGCTGCTAAGAGGAAGAGAACAGCCATGCCCAGCCTTCACCAGCGTTCGCTTGGCAGACTTCAAGGATCTCGCGTTGGAGTCGGGGTTTTGCTGGTGTCTGTGTTATCAAACAGAAGATAGAGGATGTGGCTGGGACCTGCCAAGGTAGACCACCCAGATTGCTCCAATCGGTGTTGGGAGCAGAGCACCCACATCCCTGGTGGCTCCCAGCTTGTGACACAGCCTCGCCCGAAGGAAAGAGAATTTCAATAGGAAAAAAAGTGCTGCCCTGCAGCTCTCCAACTCCTCCACGAAACCCTCTGTGGGGGTAGGATGGTTACTAAAGGCATTGCTGGCAATGATGGGGCAGCAGCAGCCAAAAGCCAGGGGTCAGCTGGGCTGTACTCCCCCTCCATTTGCTGCACCCCAGCGTTGTGCTCCAAGCAGTAGCATTTTAAGGATAAATTGAGGATCACCTACCTTAGATAGTGATACTTCTGCTGCTGGAGGTTTTCTCCTGCTCCTCCTCCAGTTTACATTTAGCTGCTTCTCGCAGCGTGCAGTTCGGTTCGTCTTCTCTCAGCTCTCGATGGTTAATTCTTTTTTTAATATATTGATGCCCGGAGTTTAAAAACGCATGGGATAACAATTTTCTGCAGCCTAGGTGTTCATTGCTGAGCAAATCGGAGGTGGTCGGAGCACTTAGAGGATACTAATAGTAGAATAGTAGAGGAGCCACTAATGTACTGAGTGTGGAACCCAAAAATGGTCGTTTTTAGCCACCTGATGATACGAGTGACCTCAAGGAAGGGAGGGGGAGGGAAGTGCAGAGGCCAGGAGCAGAAATGGCAAGAGTTTGAGAGGAATTCCCCTGTCTACAGACAACTTGCAGAGTTTTAACAGGAAAAAACCTGTTTCTAAAGAACAGTAGCAAGAGGCTCTTTGCTGCGAGCCACTTCCAGGTAGAACTTCATATGAAGTAAGAACTTCGCACGTGTTTCCTCAAACTTCCATGGTCTGAATGAACCTGAACGCGGTTCACGCCTGTCTCTTGATCACATACCCTTTAGAAATATAGGGCAAGAAGACAGTTTCTGCTCTGAAGTCTGTTATAAAACAGACCCTACAATGAGGATGAAGCGGGTGATAATGCTACACCAGTACAAGGGATACCTAGCTAGTAAATATGTTGTTTTTTAGTCCCTGTAATACTTGCTTTGCATCGCAGGCCATGCTCAGGCACCTCTGTCACAAGGACATCGCTTTCATCACCAGCCATCACACTCACTGTGTGAGAAGTGCCAGGTGATTCAGAGCACTCTTGAGAGAGCTGATAGAACCGGCTTTGTCCTGGCCCGGTGGGGTCCGAAGGTCCTGCTCCAGCCCTCCTTGCATGCAGACATGCTTTGAAGACAGGTTGTGTTTGTTTAAGTCAATAATTGAAGCACTTTGGAATCACCTTGGGTTAAGATAAATCTCTGTAAAGACGTTTTCCTTTCTTTATCATGATATGATTACTTATATTGCAGCGATTGTGGTGGTTTTCCTCCAAACCCGTGTAATAAACCTCCCGATATTGATTGAGCTTCACCAGAATTAGTCTAAGGACATTTATGACCACAGCAGCAGCTGAGCAATAGGGTTGCCCTTCTACTAGCACTAAAGCGCGATACACAAACCTGACGGTGGGAGCCCCGCGTGGCTACTCGGTGTCATTTCTCCACGCAGCAAATGATGCTGAAGTGTTCAGTCTGAAACCCCTGACAAAGCACCTGCCCCTCTGGTGAGACCCTGCTGAGCGATGCTGAAGGCGAAGCTGATGGTTTGGGGTTCAGCTCCTTCCTCCAGCGCTCAGAGATGCCTCTGCGGATTTGTGTTCGTGGCCCGAAAGGAGAAGTGGAGCTGACGCCACTTCTGGGAGGCAGAGAGAGGTTTGCAGGGCTGAGCTGAGGACCAGAGCTGAGCTGGTGGTGCTTGTCTTAGCCCTGCAGGAACATCTCATCCTGTGGTGTGAGAGGTCTCCAACAGCCTGGGAGTCCCTGCTGTCCTCTCCTGGGTGACAATTGGTGAAGCCCAGCCCAGCAGCAGTGTCACCGCAGGACCCTGTCGGGGTAAAGCTGGCACCCAGGGCAGGGTGGTGAGGACAGACCAAGCACCGCGGGGATCTGCAGCCATTGTGGGGAGACCTCGACTCTGGAGATGCACCAAAGGGTCTGGGCGCAAATTCGTGCCCTGGGTTTGGGGAGGGTTCTGTGTGCTCGAAGCTTGTTCTTATTACTGCTTTATATCGGTATAGCGATAAAACAAAGCCTCTCTTAATCATTCATTTTAGCTGTGGTACTATGTTAATTATCACATATTCTTCTCTTCTCTTCTTCTTTCTCATTTTTATGACCTTAGGATGGGGAAAGGTGAGGTCCCCTCCTCTGGGTGGCTGTGCCTTGTCCCCATCCCTGCCAGTCTCAGCCCCTGGGTGCAGGTCAGAGCTGGATCTGTGCACCAGGAAGGACCATCCCTGTGTGTTACTGGTGATTTACCCCACAGGTAAGGGGGGTGTCCAACCCCACCGCACCCCCTCAGCATCCCTTGTGCACTGCCAAGAGCAAACTCTTCTTGCACCTCCAGGCTCCTGGGGTGCAAACACCCCTTCAGGAGCACCTCGCAGAGTTTCTCCCCCACCTCAGCAGCACCTCGCAGGGTTTCTGCCCCCTCACCATCACTCTCGAAGGGTTTCTCCTCTCCTCAGGTAGTGTCTCAGCTCCCAGGGCACCCAAGTCCCAGGCTTGCAGTGCCACCCTGTGTCGGTGTCGCAGCCGGTCGCCAGCCGCACATCCCCAGGAGGTGACGCTGAGCTGCCCTTTGCATGAAGGACCTACAGAGAGGAGGGTCCTGGATGAAGGACGAGGGTCCTGAGCAGGGCTGGGGCCAGCCAGGAGCCTTCTGCCCATCTGCAGGGCGCAGTGGGCTCGGGCCCAGCTCCGTTCACCATCTCTGCCGCTCTCATCCCACTCCCAGCTGGGGCAGCAGAGGCGTGAGGAGTGGCTGGGCTGCTGGAGCATCACTGCTGGGGCTCCCCGGCTCCTTCCCCATCACCCCACTCATGCTGGATGCTGCCAGCTTGTTGGGGGGGATGCCTCATCTTGGCCACTCTCCGATGGGATGCACCTGTGGGATGTGTAAAGGATGCCAAGGTTTGGCATCTCCCCGGCTCCTTCTGAAGGCGATGGATGTGCTTTGGGGTTGCTACAGCCCCAGCGAGGGCCACAGCGTCTGTGCGGGTAGGAAGGAGCAGAATCGCTGAGGAACCGGGAGAAACAGGTGACCCCCAAGGCGCCGTGTGTTTTAGGAGGGGACCTCCTGCCTCAGCAGAATCACAGGTTGTTAGGGATTGGAAGGGACCTCGAAAGATCATCTAGTCCAATCCAGAGGCGAGAGCAAAGGCGGCGACAGGCGCCACGGGATTGCTGCTGAACAAGCTCTCGTGAGAGGAGCCAGTCAGGCCAGGTACGACGTCCTGAGTTGCTCGGAGGAGCAATGAGGTGGCGAGATGTTTTGGGTGGAGGCAAATTGCCTGGGACAGAGCTGGTTCTAAGGGGTAGGAAGAAGCAGCCTCACCCGCGGCGGCACCGCGCACCAGTCCCTCACCCATCGCGGGTGGGAACGCTCATCTGAGGCTCTGCACAAGGTGTCCCAGGCTGACCCCAGCTTTTGGAGCAGGGACCCCGCCTGCTTCAGACAAAGCAGCAGCTGAATTCAGCGAGGGCAGCAGCAGCACCAGAAGCAACAAGGGCTGTTTTCTCAGCAGCGTGGTGGGCACCGGGCAGCGCTGGGCACCGCACCAGGCTCTAGACCCATGTGTTTCACCAACGCGCAGCTGGCGAGGCTGCTGTCAGCACAGCAGCACAGCCTGTTCGCACTCCCAGTTGTTATTAATAAATGGGAACAAGCCCCGTTTGCTCTGCAGTGCCCGTAAGAGTTAATGTTTAAGCTCCAGCCAGGGCGGTGTTCTTAGAACAAGCCAGATAAGGTTATCACCGCCCAGAAACCCCTGTGAGAGGAACAACAGTGACTCTTTCTGTTCCTTCTGAGTTAAAGGGTACTGGGAAACAAAGAGCAGCTGAGATCTGGGCAGCAGGAGCGTTCTGAGCCCCCTGCCCTGCCAGGGGTGATCCGACGGCTCATCGGGGTTGAGCCAGTGGTTGCTGTGGCAGAGCCAGAGCGGGGGTTTTAAGAGCAGGAATGAGAAAGGTTGGATTTGGTTTGGTTTTAAGACATCAGGTCAATTTACAGGGCTGGCAAGTAAAGCAAAACAAACTCCGAGCAGGAAAGCCCTGGTTGTTTGAACACAGCAGGACTCGGCAGGGAAGGGCTTGAATGCGTTTGGCAGAGCTNACCCCACCTCCCCAAGCTCCTGCGGGACACCAGCCCCGAGGCTCCCTGCTGACACCAGCACCAGAGCTGCTGCACGGTGACAGAGCCTGTTATTAAGGTGACCAGTTTCTTTTGGAGATCGTGGCCCAGCACAGCTGATGTGCTTTGATACCACCCGAGTTTAACGAACCACTTCTCCTGCACTTGCTCTTTGTAATGAAAGATGCGTGTGAGGACGCCGTTCATGGGGATAGTAGATCTTGTCAGGCTCATGTAGACATGGAAATGATACGTCTGAGCTAGGATGGGACTGATAGTTAAGAAGTAGATGAATGCTGCATGTCAAATGCGAAGCCGAGTGTTTTCTTCGGGCCTTTTCTAAGGTCGCTGCACGGTGTAAACACAGCGCGTGTGATCTGCGTGAAGGATGATACCCACTCTAGGGGTTACTTCTGAAATATTCTAATCTCTTTTCCCGGCTGTATTTTTGGCTGGGGTCTGCTCTGATTTTTGCCTCCCAGGTGCAAATCAAGCACATTACACCCAGAATGAACTAGTATGAACTCTGCTTTTAGAGGTACTCAGACAAGAGCCCGGGAACTCAGCCGCAGTTTGGCTGAATCCGGAGGCAGGTTTTATTTCTGTCCGCGTTTTTCTCCTGCCCATCTCCCAGGGACCCCCAAATGCCATCAACTCCCGTCAGCTGTGCCAGTGGGCTGCAGGAGCACAGCTGTGGGAGCCGCCAGCTCTTCCCTTTATAAAAGAGAGGCTCAGCACCATGCTCAAGCTCCTGGAGCTGCTTTGGTGAGGTGGTGGTGGGGGATCCACAGGCACCTGGCTGAGGAGCTGCTGCTGAGCGATGCAGGCTGGGCGAGAGCAAAGGTAAATCTCTTCCTTTGAGCCTTTGGATTATGGGCTGCATCAGAGCAGGAGGGGTTTGCTCCCTGTGGCCCTCGCTGCCCGACATGAAGGGGGTGCTCCAGGGTTGGGGAGCAATTATCTGGGTGCTGTAAATGCAGGGCTGCTGTGGCTGATGCTGCTTCCCTGCAAACCCAAACTGGGACTAACTGGGGCTGCCCACGTGAAGCGGCAGGCTCCAGCCGGCCCGATGCGCAGGCAGGCGGCAGGAGGGGTTCCCACCCAGCGCTGCGCTCCCCAGGCTGTGGACTTTCAAGTGCAAATGATTGAGTTTAAAGGCAGCAAGAGAGAGCACGTGGTATAAATGAAAGAGGAGGGGAAGATAAAAGATTAAGCTCCGCGTGGAGGGGTCAGCCCTCAGAAGCCGGCGCTCGCGTGGTTTAATGGTGTGTTTTCCTCCCCGTCCTCCTCTCCCCTGGCCACTCCTTTTTACCCACTGATGATTCCGGTATTTTACTACTTAATGCTCTGTCTTGCTGCACATCACTTACATAACGCAGAGCTATGGCTGCTGCAGTCTCAAAGGTGATCTCACCGCCTTTATCTAATGAGAAAGGAAGGGAGCGTTAAAGTCCCTTTCAAATCATTCTTGGCCTGAAATAGAACCTTAAACCCAGGTTGCTTTAGAAGCAAAGGATTTTTCCTCCCGTCCTTGGCCTTAGTCGAAATCAGGGAGTGCCGCAGTGCAACGTGGATGTCAAGCAGGAAAGCTGAGTTTTGGTGGGACTTGTGGCAGAAATCTCACTTGCAGAGATTGCTCGTGAAGTTACGATGAGGTGGAGCGGTGCTCGTTAGCAGGAGCCGCGCACGTGGCCCGGTTGGTGTGAAATAGGAACGAAAGGGAATAAATGAAAACAGCCGCAGGAGGTTGGGGCTGTTCCTCTGGGAATGAGCTCCAGATCTGAGCCCTTCCATGGCGTCAGGAGCTTCTGCTGCTGCTGGGTCCTCTAGGTTGAACCACTCACCCCGGGCAAGCCCCGTTCCAGAAGCAGGGCAGGCGTTGCTGTTTAATCCTGCAAGCAAAACAGGACATTTTACAGGCTAGATACCTTTACAGCCACTAGAATCGAAGGTGTTTATCCCCGCGGGCTGTGTGGCTCCTGGGCTGGGATCTTATGCAAGGGCAGACACATGACTGTGCCTGGTGCCACCCAGAGCCAAGCCCTGCTGCTGACGGCCTCATCCTGCTCTCGCCGGGGACGGCGGCCGCCTCGCAGCTCCACGCAGCTTTTTGCAGCATCTGGGGGTGGTTTCCTAAACCCAAGCTGCTCTTTCTGCCTCCTGCCCCAGCCAGGGTAGACCCTGCCCAGGGCACAGACAGGTATCTGAGGATGAGGGTGACAGGACAGTGTGGATGTGAGCACCCAGGCTGTAAGCGCAGAGCAGCCCCCTTGTTCTCTGTCCACACTTTAACCTTCCCAAGGCTGTGTGGTCCCGGTTGCTCACAGAAGACCTCAGCTCTGGCCGTGTTTATTACAATCCCTGTGTTGGGACAGGCTCACGCTGCGTAGGGCAGCGTCTGTGCCCTGCTCAGCTCTTGATACCAACAACCTTAATCCTGCCTAAACCCCCCAAACCTCTTAAGCCGCTGGCGATGCCCCAGGCACACGGCAGAGCTGCCTCCCCGGGTGTGTTGGGGTTAGAGCCGTCGCTGTGCCTGGCCAAGGAGCTCCAGCCAGTGGTTATCACCCACGCCACAGTCTGCCAGTCCTGCCTGGCCACTGCTCACCTGCTTCTGGGCTTGAAATGAGGCGCTGGGCTCAGGCTGGGGCAGTTAATGACCTTCCCGTGTCCTTCTCCCTTTTGGAGCCAGCGCACACGCAACGTGGTGTTTGCCGAGCAACCTGCCGAGTTTGGGGTCAGACCACAGCCCACGCGGCTTCCCCTCGCTCCCTCCCTGCTGCCCAGGTTTGCGTTACTGCTGGCCAGCCCCAAACTAATCTGGTTAATCGCTTAACTGCAAACCAGCATTTCCCAGCTTTCATGGAGTGTAGCTAATCGGGCATCATTTTCTCGCATTCCTTGGATTCCTTACGTGGGTCAGAGCCGTTCCCTGCCCTCGTGCACACACCTTTGTTAGGGCAGGGGCTGGGAAATGACGCAGCTGGTGCAGGAGGACGCCCTCCCCTCCTGCCTGTGCGAAACCAAAGCTGCGCTGACACCTCTTTGGAGAGGAATCCGAAGCCTGGCTCCGGGTTCTGTCAGCCTGAGCCTCTTTAGCATTCACAGCGCTGCCTTGGAAGCTGATTGTACTGCAAGGTCAGCGATGGAAGCGATTGAGTGCAACTCTCTGTTAATGCTGCGAGCAGTTAATTAACATCAGTAAATTGTTTAGTGCAATCCCCGCCCTGGGTCAGCCCCCTCTCTAGTGAAAGCCGGCAGTAGTTTTGAAATGAAATTGCCTGGTATGGACAAGGGCGTTTGCTTTACTAGCAAGAGACTCTATAGATGTCCAACGCTGAGAGCCAGGATTGCACAGGAGGCTTTTAGTGAAGGAAATAAAATGATTCTTTCAGACTAAGTTGTTAGTGCAGCTTTTTCAATGAACGCGGCCGCCGTGGGAAATGTGCCCCAGACCAGGAGGTGGTGTAGGAAGGCAGAGAGTGGAGCAGCGGCAGGTCCCATGTCACCCCTCCCAGGCTGGCAGTGCCCTGGAAGAATTTGCATCTGCTTATTGCACCCAAGGCACTTACACAAAGCCCCACCTCCTGGGGGTCCTGGGTTGCAGGTGCCCGAGTCCCCTGGTTCACACCTCACCCTTTGCAATGCTCAGCTGCTCTCTGGGCCTCTCGCGTTCCTCAAGACACCTCAAGAAGGTTAAAACTCGTTATTTATCTCGGCCAGAGCTTTGGCTGTAACATAAATCTCTACCACGCGGTCACTTTCTGATCAGATACCAGTTTATTACAGAAACAAACCACCCTTGACACGTGGACAGCATCAGCTGGCTCTGAAAGATGCGAGGAGGGTTTGGAAGGGAATGAGCCCCAACGTGGTGGTGTCCCGCGTGCACCTCTCCTTTTGGGCAGTGCTCCTGGCTCTGCCGCCAGCACACGCTCTGTCGCTTCTGAACTGTCACGTCACGATGAACGTGGATGTTCGTGCGTCTTCTAAGTGCTCTGTCCAGGTTGTGAGGGTCGGGTGTGAGGGCAGGCTTGCAGAGGAGGCAGTGCGAGGTCTGTGCAGTCGCCCGGCCTCTCTGTGGGTGCTGTACGAGGAGCACCCGTGGCCAGGGAGCGCTCCTGGCTGCCCTTCAGTGCCCCTTGGTCCCATGGTTTTATACGTGGCTTCTGGGAGGCACTTGCACAGGGCAGGCGAGCGCTCAGACCTCAGTGGCTTTGATAAAGTTAACCAAAAAGAACCCCATAAAAATCCCCCAGGAGCTGCAGAGTCCCGCAGCTCTTCCCAGAGAGGCTTCATCCACAGCAAACCCCTGTTAAATTGTGCCGGGTCCCCAATCCCATGGCTTCCCTCTTGCCACGAATCCCCAAATGCGTTAAAGGCCTTGTAGGAGAACACGCCCCATCCACACGCCGAGCGATGCTTTCTATAAATAGCCCATATCCACTTTGCTATATACAAAAGGGTATGTACACGTGGCGGTGCTCGATTCGGTGCAGAGCTCCAAATAGCTCTTGCGGGGTACCCCTGCCGAGGTGCTGGGGCAAGAGAGAACAGCACAAGAAGCTTCTGGTTGTGAAGGCACCTGGGGCTGGGGTGAAAAGCCCCTTTTGCAGCAGCCCCGCCGCCCATTCGGAGCTATTCCTTCAGCAGACCGAGCTTCTTCAGCGCTTCTCGCCGGTTCTCATCGGTCGCACCCTTGGGGGAGATCTTCACGCTGACGCAGGAGCGCGACGGCCTGGGGAAGTTCTGCAGCGGGTGGGATCGCCGCTTGCTGCTCTTCTCCTGCTCGGGCTCCTTCAGAACAGCAAAGTCCTTCCCTGCGCCGAGCGACACCGGCCTGGGGCGGCTGCTCCTGAGGAAGCTCGGGGCGAGCCGCTCAATGAAGGACATTTTACCCAAGGAGCTGCTGGTCTTGACGTTCTGCTCCTTGGTGCTGGCCATGTAGCTGCTCAGCCCCACGCCGGAGCGCTCCAGGGTGTTGGATTTGAAGGTCATCTGCCGGATACCCGGCACGGACCCCTCCGCTGCCCCGCTGTGTGCCTCGGGCTCCCCAGCGACGGGGGCTGGCACCTCCCTTGGCTGGGGATGCACGCTGGGTTGAAGGTGGGCGCTGGGCTCCCTCCTGTCCTGAGACAGTCCAAGCTTCTCCAGTGCCTCCCGCCGGGCTTTCTCCCTGTCCTTGGGGTCGAGGTGCCCTGAGTTCACCTTTTCAGCAGCGGTGTCGCTGGCAGAGCTGGGCTGAGAGCTGGCCGAGGATGCGAGTGGTGCTTTTACCTTCTGTCCGGGCTCCGGCACCGGGCTGGTTTTGCTGGTTTTCAGGATAATATTTGGCGGCAATTTCCGTGGTTTGGGGGCAGTTGGAGGCCCGCGCTTGGCATCAAGGTCCTGAGGGGTCTCTTCCAATGTGGATTTCTCTGTCTGGCTCCATGAAGTCCAAGTCTTGGTCTCCTTGGCTGTTTCCCTCTTGGCATCTTGGCGATTGCTCCGTGACCACTCGTGGGTCACCAGGTCATCCTGGAAGGGATCTGGAGGTTGGATAACCAGAGATCCCAGGGACTTCATCTGGTTTCTCATGTTGCCTCGGTCGAGCCTGTCCTCCCTGGCCATCTCCTGTGAAGATTTATCTACTGGCATTGGGTCCTCCAGTGTGCGGACAGTTGCTTTGCTGTCAGAAGCTCCGTTTGCTACAGTGATGTTCCTTGGGAGACTGTAATAGCCTGGGCTCGGGATCGCTGCTGGAGCCGAGCTTGAGGCAGCAGAGATGTTCTTCCCACTCTTCTGTTCAGCTGCGCTCCGAGGGGCAGCCCCGTTTTCCAAATCTAGGCAAAGAGAGAGATGTGAAGCCACGCACCGTTCTGCAGACGGACACCACGCCTTGTTCACAAAGCACACTGAGCCCGCGCAGCCGCGCCAGAGCGCTTGGCCCTGAGTTTACCCTGAGCCCAGCTAAGAAAGTCGGATACTCTGGACTTGACGAAGCTCGTGGTGAATGAGGAGCCTCTTTAATCTGCGGAAACCCGTTCGGAGAGTGAGCAAAGGCACTCTGCAGTTGCGCTGACCTCGCTCGAGAGCTGCCAGCAGCTCCTGCACATGGGAACTGGGAAGACACCGTAGGCGCCCGACCTGCCTCGCTGCCTCCAGCCACCGCTCACCGACGAAAACAAGCTGGCTTTAGCTTCTCGTACGTGTGAAACTGGGGCGCTGCTCCTCCCCTGCCTGCCAGGGGAATGCGCCCCAGCGAGAAAGTCCCTTTGCAAACAAGGGCTGGAGCACGAGTTTGCAGCTTACCCTGGGCAGCTGAGTCTCTCTTACGCCACATCCCGGGCAGCTTGGAGGGCTCCACGTAGTCAGTCTCATCAGTAGAGACCCCGCTGTCTGCTTCTGCATCCAGGGAGCCGATGGTTTCTTCTAAGAACATCAAACACTCCTTCTCTTCCACAGACAGGTAGTCGTAGCTATTGTCACTCTGCGAAAAGAGCCGTACAGGTAGGAGACAAAGGTGCGTTGTTATTCACAGCAATTAAGAGGAGACCTGTGACAGCTCCTGGCCAGGAGTTGGCCGGTGGCTATTCAAAACCTGGTACTTGCGGCTGCAGAAAATGAGACAATTTCCTTTATACTTAAGGCCATCTTTATGTTCCCTGCTGTGAGCATCTGAAGATGGGTTGTTCTTAACTTGGAAACTTGGCCTGTCCCTTTCAGTTCCTCAGTTAACTTCAAAATACAAGCAGGTGGGCAACATGGGAGCTCCGTAGGTGCAGACACCCGATCAGCAATGCTGGGTCTTAGAAGTTTGCCTAGACATCATAAATACTGCAGGTTTATCTGTGGGTGGTTGTCCCTCTCCTTGTTCTCTCACTCACACCCCAACAAGTTGTGCTGGGTGGGGTTGTTTTGCAGAGAGCCGCCTATCCGAGGCTTTGACCGTGCAATAATGCAACCAGTTCTTCCATCCCTAATAATTTTTTAGAGGGTTTGGTTCTGGTTTGCAATACACCAACTAGGAAACCTGTTCAGGACAGAGCGTTGCGCCTCCATGTATCAATTACGCCCCGAGTCAGACAGGATGTAATTAGTCCATCTATCTCGGAATCAGCCTTTGGAGACAAACAAGCTTTAATGGGCAGATAGTGGGGAAAAATTACAGATCTACACCCATGGTCCAAATTCATCTCTGCCTTAGCTAGGAAATTAATCCCCTGTCAGGCAGGAGGAGTGCGGCTCGCTGCCTCTTCCAGGTGAAGTCACCCTTGTTGGAGCAAGTCTGACCCAGTTATCGGACTGGTCTAATCCCTCCCTGGGGAGCTCAGCAGGCTCCTCCTGCCCGGCTCCCGCACCCTCTGCCCCCGCATCGGCCGCAGTGCGGGAGCCGTGTCATTTCCAGAGGAGCCCTTGCAGGAGTGAAGGCTCCTGATCGCTGCCATGAGCTGCAGGACTGGAAGTGTGGGAGTGCTCTGGGGCAGGAATCAATTTGGTCCTTGTTCTGCCCTTCGCACGGTGCTGCCTCAGGGTGCTTCCAAAGCACCGATGGAAAGCCTTTGCAAGCAGAGATCTGAGGAAAACCCTTCCCCAAGTGCCAAGAGGGGTGAGTTGAGCCCCTGCCATACCCAGGCTGGGCACAACGGAGTTACTCACCCGCTGCGAGTGGTTGGAGGCGGTGCTGACCATGCTGTCGCAGCTGCCCGAGTTGCAGCCAGCCATCCCCAGCTCCTTGCGAGGCATCGCACGGGCTGCCGCAGCGTCCAGCGCGGGGGGCAACGTCCCGGCTGAAGCAGAAGGAGGGAGAGGTGTTAAGCCATGAGACCTCCTGCAAGGCGATGGAAGAGCGTTGGAGAGGGGCTGTGAAGCTGCCGGGTGGATGTAAAAGTGCTGCATCTTAGGCTGCTCTCTCCAAGGAAAAGGCCAACTGGGCTGGTTTACAGTATCCTTGCAACAGAAGTTTTCCCCGAAAGAACTGGAAACGGAAAAAGCTCTGGGCAACCCTCATGTGGGTGGTGATCTGATCATCCCAGAGGTCTGGATAAGGCGGCTCCTGAGCGAAGGAAGAAGTTGCAAGCCCAGCTCAGCCTCCGAGCTCTGCAGCAGCGATCCTGTCCCAGTGCGAGCGCCAGCTCAGCTCAGCTCCGCGCTGGGCGACCTCTTCCCTGCACCACACCCAGCGCTGCCAGCTACGCAGCTCCAGCCCTCTCGAACTTCTGAACGCGCTGACCCGAGATGCTGCCGCTTAGTCACAGCCTTGCTCTGCTGGGAGCCTCCTCCTGGCACCGAGCTCCCGCTGCCACCCTTCCTCGAGGGCCACGGAGGTGTCGTGGCCACGGGAGGTGCCCCTGTACCTTCGGGGCACGCCTGGGTGTGTTTGGGCACACGCCTGGCAGGGCTTGCGTGGAGCAGGGCAGTGCTGGGGGCTGTGCCAGGGCTTCAGACACCCTGGGGGGGATGTAGGCAGCACATGGCAATGCACCCTCTGCTTATGGTAATGCACCCCTGCTGCTTTTCCAGAGACAGCCCGGACCCCTGTCACTGGTGGGACCCAAAGGCCGTAGCAGTTGGGTGACAAACAACCTGCCAGGGGGGTTCCCAACAGCGAGACCTTCCCCCTGGGTGGCGGAGGGGCTGGTTGCACTCCCAGGGTGTGTGGCCAAAGGAGTTCCGCTGAGCAGCCTCCAAAAGGCATCGTGACTTCTGGATGTAAAGCATCAACCTTCCGAAATTCACTGACGCCACCAGTTACCTGTTCTCCCCGCGCACGCCGCCCATTCTCCAGGAGAGGAGAACTGAGCTGCGGAGGCTGGGAGAGGCAAAACAACCACCCCCTCCAACACACACGGACCCACGCAGCAGGATTTGCCCGTCGGCAGACAGAGGAGCCCTTTGTGCTGTAACCTGGCCGCGGCACAGCAACACGCTGCTGGTAGCAGGATCAGGGAATTAGATCGAGTGATAAGCGAGCAGAACCGGCTGCTTGTTCAGAGCGCTAGACCCTGAAAGAATTCTTTTGTAATTGGAATATGCCGCAAAAATCAGATTTTAACGCCCCCGCCCTGACGGATCCAATCCTTCCCCGCAGGAGGCGTTTGATATTTTGGTCTGAGCTTTGCTTTGCTGGCTGCTCAGATGGCATTGGAGTAAGAGTAAGTGAATTTGGGTGACTTTCTAGGCAGAGCTCTTCGCTGTGGGAAGCAGAGACACAATCTGAGATTGGAGGTTTTGAGGCGGTGCAAGCCGCACGCTTTTACTGCGCACCCAAATATTTGCAATGTGAATTACCGATCTGCAGCCAAGCAGCAAGAAGCTACGGCCTGCCCGGCTGGGATCGCTGCAACGCTCCTCACTGCACCAATGTGAGAGCAAAACCCTCCTGGGGAAGCGAAAGTCTTGCTCAAACTTGACTCCGGGAGCTGGAGCAGCTGTTCGGAGGCAGCGACTGCGGCGCAGGGCAGACCCCAGGCAGCAGAGCAGCAGCTCCAGTGGCCCAGCCGTGGTGAGGAGTCTCCCGGGAGCTCGTTGCCCACCGGTGTCAGCCCGTTGGAAGAAATAATTCGCTCTCATTCGAGCTGTTTGTGGAAACACAAAGCAGCCACCCAGGCTTTGGCACCCACCAAGCTCGCCCCAGCTCGCGGGGAGGCAAAGTTCAGCCCAGAGCCCATCAGACGCTGGAGAGGATCTAAGCAGAAACAAGAAGGTCTTTTTCCTGCCCGCAAGTTCTGATGCGATTACGGCTCTGGCGCCTTCATCCGACCCAGCAAAGGGGTAAAAATCAGTGCTGAAAAATCCTGGGGTTTGTGATTCAGAAGCACTCTGCAGTTCCTTCCTTTTTCCGAATAACGCGGCACTTCGGCCACCAGCTAAAAATAGGACTGAGCCATTAAATTAAAACCCCACGGCACTTGAACAAGCTGGTTTTCAACGCGAGGTATCTCCCCCTTCTAGAAATGCTCGTAGAAGGAGCTATTTTTCATCTCAACTAAAAGGCCAGTTCCTGCAGGTTTTGCACCAGCTGCTGTAACTGTCCTGCCGAAAGCTCGCCCAGCCCTCACCCATCAAAGAGGTGCTGGGCAGCAATTAATGCTAATTGCTGTGTATGAAGAGGCTACTTTCTTTTATGCCCGGGACTGCTCCAAGCGCTCTGCCCCGGCTCCCCAGCAGCCAGAAAGAGCCTCGGTGTTTTGTGCCGGCTGAGGCAGAGCAGCCGGGTCCCCTCGGCTCCAGCCAAGGGCTTTGTCCTGCCCAGCTCGAAACACAAACCGGAGCAAAGCACCGTTTGCAGGTCCTGTCCTGGCCGCTCCTGCTCTGCAGCAGGATGGGTCCCAGCTCAGGGCGCAAGCAGATGATGGTGGCAGATCTGTAGTTCCTCCTCTTTAAGCAATTCAAGCACCAAGCGCAGGGAGCAGCCGCCCGGGCTGTTTGCCGTCCCGAGCACAGGTTTTCCCAGTTTCTCCTCCAGCAGCTGCTGGGCTCCCCGGCTTTCCTCCCGCCACCACCTTCAAACCACCTCGTCCGTCTTCACTGGTGCCACCTCCCGTGACACCTCCACTGCCCTTTTCCCTCCCAAAGCACAGCATGTCCCGCGTCCCAGCCGGGCAGAGGCGCTCAGCCCCTCGCCCACAGCCCCTTCAGCAGGAAAAGGACGGAAAGCAAAGCATAAAAAGGAAGAGAGATTAGTAATACAGTTGTTTTTTTTCTTTTTACCAGGACGTCCGTCGCTCCGCGCTGTCCAAATCCTTGTCCCGGCCGTGCCTATCCCAGGACTTCTTTGCTTTTCTGGGCTAACCAAACAGAGCCGGGTTACACATTAACCCGCCTCAGCAGCAGAGATAAGGCTGCGCGGGTGCTCGGCGGGTGGGTGCTCTCAGGAGAGCCCCTGGCCCCTCACCTGCCTCCTGCTGCAGCCCAGGGAGAGAAATTCACCTTGCCCCCATGCCAGGCAGCTTTCCTACTGCTGCGGGCTGGGGGCACAGCGCGGTTCAGCCGCTAAAACACCTTTGTGTCCTGAGCCAAAGCGGTTGGGTCCTTGTGCAATGAGTTCTCTCGCAGCCCTGCCAGTGCAGGCAGAGGCACAGGCAGAAGCAGCAACACCAGCACCCCGTGCCCGGGAGGCTGCGGGCGGCTCTGCTCGGTACCACCCAGCTCACTCACTCACTTCCCTGCTCGGCTGGTGTCCTCTGATGTCCTCAGCGCCGGTTTCTCCTTAATCCGACATCCTGTTCTGCCGCATAGCTGCTCGCTGACATTCGGAGGAGCCCAACGCGCAGCCCTGGCCCCAGCGCCTTTGCACACACTAATTAAGCCCTTGGCTGGGTGTTTGCACCGCTCAGGGCGCATTGCCCCACAACAGGTTTATTCTCTCCGGTGGTTTTGCGCCGGGAGATCCCTCAGCTCAGGTTCAGAGCTGGTTCCTTCTCCAGCTCTGAACACCCGAGCGGCTGCTAGAGCAGGTACGGGCTTGCAGATCGCCGAAGCTTTGCCAGACGCCCGAAGTTTGCCGCCTGCTGCTGTTCGTTGTGAGGAGACTCTTGTGAAGACGAGCGAAAGAAGGGCAGCTTCATCACCGGGCTTTATTTCCGTGCTAGAGGAGGGGGTGTCCCGCTCATGTGCAGCTCTGCACATCGCTCCAGCTCCCCCTCGCCCCTCCTGGCACCGTTCCCTGCAGGCGCTGCGCCCCTCTGCAGGTTCATTCCCCGTCTCTAACGCTGGAAACTCTTTTGGCAGGCAGCTTGTGGTCGAGTGCTGGAGCCTGGGTGAAGCTAAAGCCCCCCGACACCCGTCACGCTCCACCTCAGCCGCCCTCCTCACGTCAACACCTTCCCTGAAACTGCTGCCAGGGTCTTCCCTTCAGCAGCATCCCTTCGTCTGAGGTGAGGGGATCACCTCTGCTGCCTCTCTCTCTCGCGGGGAAGGTAAAAAAGAGCCCAGTTACTCCATCACCAGCACCCCGTGCGGCACCGGCTGGCACCGACCCCCTGCACCCAACCTGCCTGGGCTGCAGAAGCAGCTGGGAGACCCGCGGCGATTCATTATTACCAAGATTCTGGGGGATCCTGTGAGAACTGCAGCTTTTCTCCCTGACAAACAATGCTTAGGCCATTGCTCCCCACCCCAGCATAGACTCTTATCTGCTCTGCGAGATGTCCCTGACCAAGTCGTTATAAACACCCAAGCAGAAAACCTCCAGTAAACCTGCAGGACTGACAGAGCCACCCGATTCATTCAAGTTTTCACACTTCAGGGATTTTTTTTTGTGTGTTTTTTAATATTTTTCTTTCGAAAAAGGTTGTGTTGCAATGTATTCTCCGTGCCACCCAGAACAGGGAAGTGGAAACCTCGGTTATTTCAAGCCATGGCAGGATGGGGAGCAAGCAGCTGAGCCAAGAAGCGGAGATGTTCCCCCCAGAGCAGCTGAGCCCCAGCTGTGCCCTGTTAGGAAAGGGAACAAATGCCCCAGAGAGCAAATCAGCAGAACCAGCAGCTCCTGGGAGCCCCAGCCAGCCCTGCTGGCCTCCAGCAGAGGTAAGAGATGCGAACGCGGCGTATTCAGAGCATTGCCACAGCCCCAGCCGCTGCCTGGGCATTGCGACAGCCGGGGGGGATTGCGGAGCCGAGCGCTGGGCCTGGTGCAAGCGCTTCTGGAAGAGTTAACTGGTGTCAGAGTCAGATTTGTGTGGGTTTCATCAAGTTTCGCTGAGTTCTGAGGCTGCTTTAGGAGAGGGAACGAATCAACCCCCAAGAGCTGTATTATTACTGTGCAGGGTGGATGAAGTGACCACACCAGGACAGGGCAAGTGTGTCCCGAGAGCTTCGAGCTGGCAGCACGAGGTCTTAAATCAGGGCAATAAAATCAGGAGAGCCGCCCGCAGGGCTCTGCGAAGGTCAGGTGATTGTCGTGATCCGTGAAGAGAAGCCTGGAGCTTCTCTGAATCAGCTGCCCGGGAAGAACCTGCTCATTTTCCACGTTCCTCTTCCTGCACCGAATATAAATAGCTACAGCCCCAAAAATAAAGTGTGATTTCATATCGACGGCACGAAGTATATGTGAGTAGTCAAATGATGCAGAGAAAACTCCCCAAAGCCGTGGCGGGACTTTGGCATGTTAACAGACCCGTCCGGCCTCACCCTGTTCGTAAACAAAAGGACACAGATGATTCAGGTCTGGCCTTGAAGGAAACGCATCCATCCGGCGTCGCCGATAAGATACCTGCCTGTGTAGCGACCTTTATTTGACTCCACGGGACTGCCGGGCACTTTCCTTGGGCCAAACGGTACAGTCCGTGCGGTGGCAATTAGGAGACACGCCGGGGAGTTAATAGTGAGTTTACACAGCAGTTCAGAGAAATAATTGAACCTTAATACGGCTGTGAACAGAGCAAGGAGCCCTATTTGTTATCATCCCTATTTTATGGAATAGAGGTAGAGAAGCGAGCTGAGCTGTTCCCGGAGCTGGGCTGTCATTAACCCCACATCAGAAATGAGGAGTCGGCTCTCAAGGTATAACGCAGCTCCCCAGGACTTTCCCCAAGGTTTTAATTAAAACTAATAGCCGAGGACTCTGCAATTTCGGGGAACCTGATTTTGTTACCCCCCCCCCGCCCCCCCCCGTGTTGCGTTCTTTCAGTCCAGAAAACGTTCTGGTGCTCAGACTTAGAGCAGTGCAAAAGTAACACCAATTTCAGCCAGTTTGAAGGAATTTTATCCTGTCCAGTCCTGAGCAGAGCAGAACCCGACGGCTGTTCTACACCTGGGCACAGAGCTCGATTCCAAAAGCAGGCCGACGTTTACTTTGTACAATAAGGGGCTGTAATTTTCAAAATAGCAACCTGGAAACTTTTTGCTCCTCTTATTAGAGTTTCCGCAGCAGCGAGAGGTTCGCAGGGCTCACCCCAGGTAGGATCGCATGGCGCAGGAGCCAGAGCTGCCCCACCGGATGCTTGGGCAGCCGTGTGTCAGGCTGATTTCTCCTGAACTCCAGCGATTCGTGGGTTTCTGTGTTTAAGGCAGAGAAATTCTGCATTTGCTTTGTCCGTACCTGTCCCCTCCTGCTGCTTCCTCAAAAGGAAGGTCAGACAGGTAACGCTGCCCGTGACCGCGCACGTGGGAAGGCGCAGAGGTGAGACGCTGCTCCTGTGCTGTGTGACAAGATGTTCCTTTTCTCAGGCCTCTCCCTAGCGATAGCTCTTTTTACCTAAATTTAGCCAGAACTAAGGAATTCAGTCTGTCCTTCAGAAAACTGCCGATTTACTCCCGAGATTGCTCTGTCAGGCACTTGCATCCACGGAACGTTACTGATCCCAGCTCTTCCTAACCTCTACTTGGACCCAATGATCTTAAAGGTCTTTTCCAAACCAAACTTTCCTACGATTCCAGTTACTGATTTATATTTTTAAACGCATACGAATTCTGGAGGTAGGTGAAAACTCTGCAGTTGTTCCTCCTGATACCGGACTCTAACTACACAGAGGAAATATTTTACTATTGAAGAGTTATTGCAGAGCAAGTTGAAAGCGAAGCAGCTTCCCCCTGAGCGGGTGGTGTGGCTACGTCGCTCTCGCCGAGGGAAAGCTGAAGGGAACTGCTCGTGGGCTGCACTGAGATGCGAAGACCTAGAAAACACGCTGGGGAGCAGCAGCCGAGAGAGACCAGACCTGGAAACTGAAGAACCAAGGCACAGACTCCACTGAGCACGTACGCGTGCGGCTGCCCTTTATCGGTGAATCCACAGGTTTTGCAATTCTGGGCGCGTGTTTAAGGAAATAGGTTCTAGCAGCCGATCCGCACGGGTGATAAGCAAACCAGATGCTCTACTGCCGACAAACCCCGTCAGAAACGTCGGCCGCCGCCGCTCGTTTTATCGCAATCGGAACACGCGCTGCAAGGACAAAGCCCTTGCTCAACATCTGCTCAGTGTGTGAACTCAGACAAACTAACTTCTAAAGCGCTGTCAGAACCACGAGATGTGTATCATCTCCTCACAGGTTTGTGAAAGGCCACGTGATTAGAGCGTGTTTGGCTCTTCTCTTAATTAAAGGAGGAATTTAGTGCGGGTGGAACGGCGGGACTGGCGTCGGGAAACCGGAATTGGTTATTTGATGGGACACCCGGAATTGCAGATTGGTAAAACATCACCAACACCCCAGGTTTTAGCAAGCACAACTTCGAGGCGATGACTTCAGTTTCCAGGGCCCATTTAGTCACTGACTGAAGTATTCGACAAGGAATTTAATGCCTATTTTGAATTTGTATGGGGATAGAAGTAATGGTAGGGACATAACCTGTATCTTACAGGCTTTCTGGATTGGTGACACTTCCCTGCTGCTGCCTGAGCCTGACCCACAACACCCACTTCTAATGTCCTAGCAGCATTTTCGTGATATTTCCATAACCGCAGTGTTAAGGGCAGGGAAATGCTGGTTAAAAGACACTAAAAAAACCCCCAAACCCTAATATTTACATTTAGAAGAGAAAGGGAACTGTACCTTCAGCATATCCATCTCTTACATTTTAAATAACACAGGTACTTTCTGTCTGGGAGACTTCAGGGGAATTGCAGAAGATTTTCTGACCCACAGCCAGTGCCACAGGTTACTCGGCCTCTGCCAGTTGTCAGGGTGTAACAGGATCAATTTTTCACACAGATGAATTTGCAGCAGCTCAGTCGACTTTTTTTTTTTCTTTTTTTTTTTTTTTTTTTTTAGCCAAAAAGAGATTTTATTTCCTAGGCAACAAAAGAGAACACCAAGCAGCGATATGGACGCGTCTCCCTTTAACAGAACCCATTCCCTGTCAGCAGATCTCCAATGCAAATGTGACCGCTCTGGATTAAATAAAGCTAGTTTTTTTAAAATACTCCAACTGAGAAATCCCCCTCCCCTAAAAGATTATTTTTTTTTTTTTTAATCACGCTTTCAGAAATCCATCCAGGATACAAAGCTACAAATCTAAGTGTTGCTCCCCAAAGTCAACGCGTTTGCAAACATGGCAAGACAATAAATACGTATCTTCCACTTCGGTTTCAGACACCCAAAGACAGTCGCCTCGTCCCCCTCTCTGAGGTAGGTTTTGGGTCCGTTTTACAGCTGGCAGTCGGTGAGGATCAGCTCCTTGTCCGAGGCGTTTCGTCGCTTCAGCGTGCGAGCTGAGAACACGGCTTCGGCTCGACAGTCTCTCGGTCTCGCTCCTAGACGGCGTTTTGTCTCAAGTAGTTAGAACACAGTGTCATCTTCAAGTTCCTTTGAACCGTCGGGTATTTCTTTCGGTTTGTAAGCATCGGCTTCTAAAGGGCTGGTTTTAATGTCGGGGGGTTTTTATCTTTTCCCTAATGAGAGGCTAAAAGCAAAGAGGGGTTGAGGGCTGGAAGCTAAGTGGCTCTCTACGGGGAACTCCCAACAGTGTTAACGTCTATTTTAATACTGAATTAAAAACAAGCCTGGTCCGTAGTGCTCTTGGTGATTCTGTTCTTTACCCTTAATTATTCATGCCTCAAGTCAGCAAAGCACTTATGTCATTATCTTCCTTCCTCGAAAAGCCCCTCCTGTATTACAGGGGCCAACCGGGAGCCGGTGCTGAGAACTTCAGTGAAAGGCGCTTTATCACAAAGTTTCTGCTGCACCAGGAGTTTAGGCAGATGCTTTAACGAACGGAGGCCTTTAGATCTTGGTTTCGACCTGGAAAACGAGTTTATTCCTGCCTCAGTCTGAAGTTCTCGCTCCCTGTTTGTAAGGGCAAGAAGGCAACTCAAGACAGTAAGAGAAGAACAGCAGGCTAAGAGTATTTTAAAACTCAATAAAAGAAGCGTGTGTGGCAGGCATGGCAAAGAAAACAAAATCCCCTTCAGTAATCTGCACCTTGACAGCACCTTTAAAAAGACCTCGAAAGCACTTACTGTAGAGCCTCACAACGTCGCTGTGAGGTAAGAGACACTAAACCCATTTCAGCGTCCCCGATTCCGGACAGTACAAGAAGTAGGGCAGTTTACGTAGCTTATTTTGTTTGGAAAATTAAACTGCGCCCTTCATTATCAAAATTAGAGTCTCGCTACTGAACAGTCAGCGGTGATGAATCAAGCACGTTAAGGCAGAATGCAGATGAGGAACCTTCGGGGCTCCCTGCTGGGCCGAGCACTCTGTCCTTCTGAGAAAGGGAAACGCTTTTTGTCGGCGAAGAGTGAGAACTAAACCTTAAAGTGCTCGTTTACAGGATGTGGAATCTGGTACAGCTCGGTAACACTGTGGCCGCGGGATCGGCTCTGCTCAAGTCAAGTCTGCTTAAATGTATTTAACAGATGCAAATTAAGTCCCTTCCCTAACGACTGTATTTCCCTCTTGCCAGAATTTCAGATCCTATGATGAAGAAGAATCCCAAGTATTTCCAGGAAACATGCCTATGTTCTGATGCAGTGTAAACACCCGGGGTGTGTGGGGGGGTTGTTGATAGTTATTTTTTTCCAAGCAACTAAAATCTACCTACAGAGGATTAATAAGTTGAATTCAACACTTAACCACCTACTTGTTAATTTGAAGAAGGCTACCTTAAAGCTTAGAGGCCATTTCTTTCTCCACAGCCACGACTCCACGCGATCAATGCAGTCTCTACTTCTGGTGGTAACACCTACGGGGCAGCTTCGGAGAGAACTCTGTCAAAATCTGTGCACAAAACGAGCGACTTCCCCCGCGACAACAGCTTGAGTCCACCTCCCAGCGTGAGTAACGCCGATCACGTGCGCTTCCCGCCTTTGGATGAATTCAATTATACGCTGAAAACCTAACAGAGAGATTAATTCAGCGATTTAGAGGCGGGGGTTTACGCTAGCGTGGAACACGCCTGGGTTTGTACGTCCGCTCCGATCACACGCGCAAAGATTCTCCCAGAAATCCGGCTGCAGCCGCCAGCCCGAGTCCTACCAACAACTAGCATGCGAGAAGATACCGATGTCAAATCCGCCGGGGAAAAGTCGCCAACCAGAACCAACCTGCGCGTCGTGGCCGTCGTTAAGTTTTCAAGCTTTGTGAACGGAATTTCGTGATTACATACAGCTTATCGGGAAATCCAGAATTTTATTCCGGATCGGTGAGGTAGTCGATGTCACCATCCTCATGCGGGCGTCACACTTCTCCGAAGTTGGTGTGTCCGGTCTCCTTGGCGTGTTCTCTGGCTTCCACTTGTCCAGTCAGTCCCTTCTGGCACACCATGCACCTGAGGGTGAAGTGATTCACGTCGGTAAACTGCCTCTTCCGCCTGGCTTCGTCAGCCAGCTCCAGCGCTTGTGCAAGAACAACATCGTCGGTCGTGGAGAAAATGGTCTGGGGAGGAATGTCCGAGTCGGGGATTTTGCGCTCGAGCGGATCGTAATGGATCCCGTCGTAAATTAAAAGGACCCGCTTGGTGTAACCGGCGTCCTCCCCGAAACGGTCGATTCTGACGGTCTGCGTGTCCACCACGCAGATCTCGCACTGGTAGAATTTGGATAAAATGGACACTTCGATGGCTCCTCCCCAAGTCTCTTCTCTTCTGATCCAGTCACAGTATTCCCTGTTTGTTTTCCCTAGAACTGCCTCGCAGTAAGACTCGGGATCGCTCGCTACGATCTGGGCTATGAGGCTGCGCATCTCCGGAGCGCAGCCCGGGTCGTAAACGCCTCCCTCCACCACGTAGTACACGCTGGTGAAGAGACAAGAGTTATCTGCCGGTACCACCCTCCTGGCCAGCACGGGCACCGCTTCCCTGACCGAGTTACACATCGTTCTCTTCGCAACTACGGGCGAGTCACTCTTGGGCTTGGACGTGTCCTCCTCAACGATCAGAGTATCGCCTGCCGAGCACAGAAGGAGGGAAAACGGAGACAAACGTGAGCTGGGAGTTCAAGACGCCGCTGCTCCCCCAAGAGAACAACGCGGTCGCGCTGGTTTCATTAAGCCCCGCTCTTGTTTTCCCCGATATCCCCACTAAATGCAACAACATCCTGACGGAAAACAGCCTCAGCCAGAAGAGCCGGGAGCACCACAACTCGCAACTGAAAGTACGCGGCGCTTTCTAGTGGTCTCACCTGGTGTTTCCCTGTCCCTGAAGGACTCCCCTGGTGTGTCCCAGTCCCTGGCCAGGTCCCCAGTGGACTCACCTGGCACATCCCAGTCCCTGTCCCTGGGATCTGGTGGACTCACCTGGCGTGTCCCTGTCCCTGTGCCTGTCCAACTCCCCTGGCGTGTCCCACTCCCTGTCCAGGTCCCCAGGGCCTTCCCTGGCATGTCCCAGTCCTTATCCCCATCCCGGTTGGACTCACCTGTTTGGTCCCACTCCCGTCCCAGTCCCGATCCCAGTCC
>WEIS01061426.1:0-17883 GCA_013389965.1 Todus mexicanus | reverse complement strand
TTGTCCTGAGTCCTGCCACACTAGAAATGGAGTGATACTCACTTGTACTGAATATAGGGTCATCTACTACTGACTAATAACAAAAAATTCTGCTATAAACTGGGAATAAAGATGGAATCATCTGGAAACCCTGGGAAGATGTAAATGGAAACATTTTTTTCAGCTGTTTTACTCATCAGTTTCTCTTGTGTTCTCAGGGGAGGCAGTGGAAGGAGGAGTAAGAAGACATAGATATTTCCCACTCAGACTTTTGCAAATGAGCAAAGAGCTGGAAGTCAAAGGAAGGGAACAAAGGTCATTGCAGACTGTCATTACTGCTGTCAGCAGCTAAATCATCACAGATAAGAGGAGTGGATTCTGCAAATGGGGGCAACAGAAACCAGTAGAAAATTATGTAAGCCTTCAAGATTCCCTCTTTCCTGTGGTGGGGGATGTTCTTTGTCAGCATTTGCTCTGTGCTGGGAGTCCGGTACAGCACTTCAAGCTGTCAGTGCTCACCTTTGGTTTTGCTCACTTAGTGAGTATCTCTGATTTGATGACTCATTGACACCCCCTCTGCCACCCAAACAGCTACAATAAGTAATGGTCAAACATTTGTTTATTTTTCAGGTGTGCATCCAAATGACTTCCCAACTGTTTGAAATTCTTTCTGCTGAAATCTTTTACTGAGAGACGTAAAGAAATCTTTCACTTAAATACTTATGAGAGAACAGCTGTGTTTACAAAAAAACCCATAGTCATACACACTGATATCAAAAGCAGGGCTAGCCATTTCCAAAATAAACTGCAAGAGTTACAAAAAACCTCTATGTTTGTCTCTTGTTTAATTTCAGAGGAATTTTTTTAATAATTAAGATGTGTAAACTGTTTTTCTAAATTAATCTGAATCTAACAAACAAATGATATAGTTTTGGGATGATTTCCAGTTTGCAAGTTGTTTAAGTCTGTACTTGTTGATGATAATTCTTGTATATGAAATGTATTAATTCTGGGGAAAACAAAATACTAGCATTTGTTTAATGAAATCGTTATCACTAAACACTTATCATCTGTTTAATGAAATTCAGAAATTCACAGATGGTTGTTCTCGTATACAGCAAATGCATGTTTAGCAGAAACAATGTTTAGAAATAAACATAGTAATCAGTGTTGTAAATCTGTCCTTTTTGCAATAAAACTCAAAACACTTTTTTCAAACATAGATATGGACTATCAACTCAGAGTAGGATTATTTATCTGTTCTGAAGAGTCCTCTCTAAAATTAAAATAGGAAATAATCTGCTTTTTTGTAATAACAGATTATAACAAACAAAAGCTGAATGCTATCTGGATCCAAATGCTAGCAACTATCCAGACTTCTTAAATCTCCAGCCACTATGTGTGTAATAAACTTTGGTGAGGCTGATAATTATACTGAGGGATTATCCAGGATTACAATGGCAATAATTGTTATGTCCTACCAAAAACTGGTAGAACTTAAATCGGTCTTCATTATAAGCACATTTCTTTTGTTATGCAGAATATACAGCTTTGCAATTTTCTTTCTTCTGTAGATTTGGCCTGCCTTTAGGCATTTACCCCTCACTGCCTGATTTTGTTCTGCTCCGCTTTAGATGTTCTCAGTTATTTAACTGCTCCTGTATGAAATTCTGGGTCTGCCTGAAGTCGTGTTGTGTTGAACTGAAGCTGAGATGTTAAAGCATGTGATGTAGCCATACAGCATAGCCTCACTCCTCTCTCTCATCCACAGAAGTTCTGGGGATAGAGCTTGACAAAGTGTCTACAAAATCAAATTGCCTCTCAACGTTTTGTCCTTGGATTTGTTCTTCCCTTATACAAGGTCAGCAAGCAGGAGAATAACTAATACAGGAGAGGAAGCTGGAGGGGAGCGTTTACTTATGGGGATTAAAATGATACAGCACAGTGACTTTGCAGTCTGCACTTTAAAGTACCAGATGTCCCATTACAATAATCCCCTTAATTTAAAGGAATACACGTACAATTTCTTTTTGGCCTGCTTTCCTCATGTTAATAAATTCTGTATTGCTGTCCTGCTGTAAAGACCAAACTTCTCTCTCTGTTTTCAGTTTGCTGACAATCTCAGCATGAAAACATACTGATCTCAGCTACGGATGGCTTTATTAAAGAAATAAACGTCAGGTGAAAGCCACAGTTTTATTGAAAACTTGGCAAGAGCTGGCTGCATTAGACACAGAATAGTTTACACCTCTTGAAATATTAATTCATTAAATATAGATTTCATCTTTTTCCATTTCACCACTTTGTGGAACTGGGAGAAGAGCTACATGTCAGAATACTCTTCCAAACAAGCTACTTGTGAATGACTTCATAAATACCTGGGCAGGATTTCCAGGTTTCTATTGCCGATCCTTCTGCTTGTCCATGGTTCAAGTCTATGGCCAAATCCGCTCTCAGTTCAAGGCAAGACTGATAGGTTGAAAAAGGAAATCTGAGCAAGGCGGAAGAGATGGGATATGTTATGTAAAGGAACTATCAGTCTTCAGCCTGTAGAAAAAGGAAGATATCATTAGTGCAGCCAGAATTTCTATTGTTTTGCTATGATAACCTTCTGTGGCTGGAAAAAATCCTGTTGGAGACAGTGTAATCCCAGCTGCAGAACAGCCAGAGCTAGGTAGGAAAAGTGAGAAACCCTGGAGTCCAGAGAGAAACATGACTGTGAATAGTTCTTCTCCTCTAGAGGAGCTGGGGCATGAGCATGGACTATATCCACTCCACAGGGCAGACCCACTTGCAGAAAAGAAAAAGAAACGTTCCAGAAGCTATCAGAAGTATTATGATCAGTGGAAAAATTTATGATCCCTATGGATTTCCCTTCCTTAGTCACAACAATGTAACTGTTGTGTGAACAGTCAGAGAACTTGGCCCTGCAAAAAATCTCCATGGAACCTCAAAAGCTTAAGTAATTACTGTGCATTTTCCTTCCAAGTGCTTCTCTGCCACTTTGTGTTTCTCAGAATTGTATTATTGAAAGGAAAAAAAAACCCTGAAGGGCATTTTCTCCCCTCTGTTGCATCATTAAATCTTTGAAAGCTTTCTATTTTCATTCAGCACATATCCTTCTCAGACTTATCCCTACCCACCCTCCAAGCAACAGCAAACCCAGATTATGTGTTAAAAACATGAAACATCCCATGCATATGCACATTATATTTAAAAGATTTTTCTTTCCTGATGTCTCCCTTTAAATCTTGTCTTATTTTCCCCCCAAGAAAGGAAGTCTATAATTTTTGAAGGCACTTAACTCAGTTCTCTTAGCATTGCCATGCATTTAATTTAGTTAAGCAAATTTAGTTTGTATCAGTTCGTTTGCTGTGCCTGCCAAAGCACTGAGCCTCCTATCAGTTCATGGGCTGAAGGGACAACATAGAGGTTTTAATCAGAATGTACAGACAACAGAGGAATTTACAGCACTGGCAGACCATTGTGTTTGCACCAGACTAGGAGCCATCAATCATTTCCAGAAGCTTTTGCCAAGAAGGTGAATGGCCAGATGTCTTATTTTGGTAAGTGTATAATTCTTTCTTTATAACTCCTTATCATTTTTTAATATTTAATTGTTTCTAATTTCTTTACAATTCTTTCTAAACAGGTTTTTGGAATTCTTTCTAAACCGGTCACAAGTGGTGTGCCCCACAGCTCACTATTGGGGTCAGTCCTGTGTAATATCTTTATCAATGGCCTGGATGAGAGTATTGAGGGCACCCTCAAGTAAGTTTGCAGACAACACCAAGCTGGGTGGGAGTGTTGAGCTCTGTGAGGGTGGGGAGGGCCTGCAGAGGGATCTGGACAGGCTGGATTGATGGGCCAAAGCCAATGGTATGGGGTTCAACAGGGCCAAGTGCTGCACTTGGGTCACAACAACCCCATGCAACACCAGACTTGGGCAAGAGTGGTTGGAAAGCTGCCTGGTAGAAAATGACCTGGGAGTATTGGTTAATAACCAACTGAATAGAAGCCAGCAGTGTGCCTAGGTGGCCAAGAAGGCAAACAGCATTCTGGCTTGTATTAGAAATAGTTTGGCCAGCAGGACTAGGGAAGTGACTATTCCCCAGTACTTGGCACTGATGAGGTCACACCTCAAATACTGTGTTCAGTTTTTTGGCCCCTTGCTACAAGAAGGACTTTGAGTTGCTAGAGAGTGTCCAAAGTAGGGCAACCAAGCTGGTGAAGGCCTTAGAGAACAAATCTCTTGAGAAGCTGCTGAGGGAACTCAGGTTGTTTAAGTCTGGAATAAAGGAGGCTGAGGGGAGACCTTCTCACTTTCTATAGTCACCTGAAAGGAGGTTGTAGCGAGGTGCAGGTCAGTCTCTTCTCCAAAAGTAAGAAGTAGCACAACAAGTGGAAATGGTCTAAAATTGCACCGGGGAGGTTTAGATTGGATATTAGGAAAAATTTCCTCACAGAAGGGGTTATAAAGCACTGGAACAGGTTGCCCAGAGAAGTGGTGGAGTCACCATCCCTGGAGACTTAGGGACATGGTTTAGTGGTGGACTTGGCAGTGATAGCGAAACAGTTGGACTTGATGATTTTAAAGTTCTTTTCCAACCTAAAGAGTTCAATAATTCTATGATTTTATTATATCTCCCCAGAAGACACAAATCTCCTCCAAAAACATCACCTCTAATTATGAAGCTCCACATAAGACATTTCATTAGCTTTCAAAATACCTGCTTAGTTCAAGTGTCCCACCTCCAGTAGATTGAAACAATAGGATTTGGTTGATGAGCACATTTATGGACTGATGTTTATTCCGTAAGTTTTGATTTAAGTGAAAAATCTACACGTTTGCTTTGTCGAAATGTCTGCATTCTGGAGTGGGTTTACATTACAAATCACAGTAACTTGAATTTATAAAGCATCAGTTGGTTTCATTGTAACAAGAGATGGGGGACACTCCTTCTGGTCAATATATTTTATTAAGTCTGAAATCATGGGACCATTGAAGACTGTAAACATGCACCACAACCCCCAGAAAATAGCACAGCCAGCTGCAGCAATGCCTCCACCGTAAATTTTTTTTTTCTCATTTATTTTAAAATAACATCAAAATAATGAAATGAAGCCCACAAATAATAAAATAGAAAATTCCAAACCATATTTTCAAAGTAGATTTTCTCAGAAATCTAGATTCCAAATATTTTAATTCCAAAACATATTCCTTTTTTCCCCCAATTCACCCAATTTGAAAAAAACCAACCCACAAACCAACACCAAAAGCCTGCTTCAACTTGCTTTGCAACAACAATATGGAAAAAAAGAACAGAACCTTTTCTAATCACTATACCCCACAACTAAGTACTCACAGAGTTTCTGCACTGGCCTTATTACAGCTCTGTGAATGAATGAAACCATTTGATTCAGACACATGTTCTAGCAAAAGAAAAAGACATCTTCACTGCCCCATAAATCTTGTAATCTTAATACCAATGTTATTCCTACATGCATTCAGAAGCAGCTACCATTGTCAGCAAGCAGAGCAATTTGTTCAGCAGAGAGCTGAGTCTTGCCTTTAGCCTAACTAATCTGCTCTCACACACCTCTGAATTGAAAAGTGATGCAAACACATCTGCTGTAACTGGGAGCAAGATGATGTAGTAAGCAGAGTAAATACTCTTCTACAGTTTGCGGCTAAAATGCTGACATCATGTAGTCAAAGAAGGAGAGAATAATACACAAAAGTATAGGCTTAAAAGTGTGTTCTGCATTCAGGGAATAAATTGGTGCAAATTTTTCCTCGCTTTTTTTTGCATTAGATACAAAGCAAGTAATAACACAATATTGGCATCATTTGGTGAGCAATCTGATAAATGATGAGTGAGGCAATGAAGACTGGAGCTCATTGATTGAGCTGTTGTATAGATTTACTGAAAAATAGTGCAATAACAGGGAAAAGCACAATAGAAGCGGAGAAGAAAGGGTTAATTATTGCAAGTCCTTGAGGTGGAGATAAGCAAAAGAGCTTAAAGGTTTTCGACAGATTTTAGTGAAGAACCAAGAACTTGATCTAGAGCTTCCAAATTCCCATCCCTGTCACAGTTACTGGCACACACCATCTTTTATAATATATAACAACCTATGTTAGGAAAAAAGATTCTGTGGATTTCTGTGTACTGTGTACTCTAAACAGCAGCTTGAAAGGAAGATGAATCATAGGCAATCAGTTAACAACTTTGTCTGCTGTTCATAGAAGTGCATAGTTGGAAAGACAAAACACAAATACAAGTTGGATGAGCTATAAAATTAGTATAGTCCTTAAATAACTGAAACCAAACCACCCGGAGTGTAAGGTTTTGACAAGGAATGGGTTTTGGTCAGTTGCCTTCTCTCCATTGATTTAAACCCATCTGAGTGACTGAGGTGACTGAGAAGGACTCGCTGGGTGCTGGTGAAGGTTCTGAACACAGAGGTCCAGCACAAGTTATTCAGTTTCTTGGATACAAAAACTATGAATAATCTGTCAATCATTTCAAATAGAAGCAAAAGCCTACAGAGTAATGTCATGCATTCAGGGCTTGGTTCACATGTTTGTACATGTGCACCTGCTCTTATAAAGTTGTATTTACCATATGTTTAGTTATATTTCTGCCCACGTTTAGACAAGTTTCTTGGTCTGTTACAGTGGTCTTTTTCAAAGTGCTCCACATTTAGTTACTTACAGTGTTGTTGGTTCACACCAAAATCTTCCTTTGGTGCTTTTTTAATTAGCAAATTGGACTTTGCAACAACAACTGTGGAAGGACGATGCTGTGCTGCCATAAAAATCATTGCCCTGTGTTTATTTTTGAGCATCTCCTGTATATTATTGCTTTTCAGTTCCTTGAGCATATTACTCCAAATGCAATATAAGACATGATAAGATTTGTTCTTATGTTCAGCTGGCCTAATTTGATGAGTCTTTTTACCAGGATTCTTGTGATAGGAATTAGATAGCCTTTGCGTAGTCTAAAAGTCACAGGAAGGGAGAATTGTGAAAATAACAATGAGCTTTTAACTGTGAGCTGAAAATAGAAACCACAGTGCTTGACAATCCTTTGAGCAGAACAGCTTTTTTAAAAAGAGCATTTTTTACAGAAACAGAAACAGAGGAGGTCAAGCAACAAAGAACAGGTCTGTGTTACAGGGAAAGCAACTGAGAAGTGAAGGTACTGTGCTGCAAAGCAAATAGTAAAGGAATTTGCTGACTTTACAAATCCTTCACGAGGCACCCCACAGAGAAGTTACACTTTTTTTTTCTCTTTGCTTTTCTCTTTGATTTTTGTTTTGGGGAAAAGGAGCATATACATTTCAGAGTACTGCAGTATGCTGGTAGGCATATTCCACTGCTTAAAATTATGCTCTATATCCCTCACTTACCTTCCTTATCATGGTTCAGCAGGGTGCTTGAACCCTTCTGCAATCAACTGAATGACACGCTTGAATTTTGGCAACTATTAAAATACCTAAGTGAAATGAGACCTTAAATGAGATTTTGTATGTGACCAAGAGAGGCCTTGCACAGGTATGCAAAGATCATATGTAATGGTCACATCGGTTTCTGACATACTAATATAACTCCATGGATTTCAAAGAAGCCGCGTTGATTTATGCTGCTAAAGACTTGTTTTATTGCTCTGTTAAATAAATATCACTTTTCAGATGAATGAAACACTACGTCAGACAGTATAAAAGGAAGAATCTTCAAAGAATAATCTAGGACAAAGGCCAGAATGCAAGGTTTTGAGCAAACAGAGTTGATTTTTAAATTATCAATAAGGAAACTTACATTTTTCCATAATTTCTGAAGGGATATATGCCATTCTTGTCACATGTTGTTACAACTGAAGCATCTCATAGTTGAGAAATGCAATATTCCATGAAAGTGCCAACAAAGCCAAGTAGTTGTCAAGAAATAAAGAAGACAACCAACGCAGCTGTCTACAATGCTGAATTTCTGCTGTGCTCTGTCTAGCATAGACCCATTCTTGGTTGGTCCTATTATGAAAATTTATGACTAATAAAGTCACAGTTTTCAGGAATCAGCAGTGGGGGTCCCTTGGATCATTAAGGCAGTAATTCATAAAAATAAGTAGAATATCTTTGGGGAAAATAGGTCAGAATGAGACAGTGAGTATACTCTCTAAACCTGGGAAAGCGTATCAACACTCCAGTAAATTAAGATGACACTTCACTGCTTTATTTCCAGGCATCAGGAATTACAATGACCCTTACAGCTGTGAAGAGCTTATGAGTTAACTGGCCACTGCTTCCTCTTGTGTACCTTCTCACAGTTGGCTCTTTAGGCTTGGAAACTGCATTTTGGAAATACCTCTCTATTTCTCTTCGGGAAATTGCAGTTCAAGTGTTCTCCTACGTCTCTCACCTCTAGTCATAAACAGGCCCTACACTGGACTCCTTCTATTAGGCTACTAGTGTCAACACTCAAGGAATCTGAGGTGCTTACCAGTGCTAATATCCTCCGCACTGTCTCAGCTTCCCAGAGTAAAATCAGTACTATAAAGAATCACATTGATGTCTTGCCCATCCATAAGCCCTTTGAGCAGAAAAAAATGCTTACTTCTAGCGAATATGGAGAAGAGTCCCCTGTTCCAGCAGTACAAACTGCTGTTCAGGGTTAATCACCCCCTCCCCATATCTGACACGATTCTTTTGCCATTTCGTCAGCAGACTGAAATAACAGCTCCTTTATTACTAAGCACAAGTATCTCAAAAATCAACATCCATAACAGGGAAACAGCTCCCAGATCAGAAAGTTCCTCTGCCCCACGAAGATTTCTTCCTGCCTGGGTCATTGGTCTACCTGGATTTCTCACAAGCATTTCCCTTCGTCTACCAGTTATCCCTTTATTCTCTGAAGATTTAAACTCCACACTTCTCATCTCACATCTTCAGGTAAATTCTGAGGGAGAATACAATACAAACAGCAAAGCCTGTGTGTGTAACTATGGCAAACAAGTCTGAAATAGTCATACTTAAGTCAACCAAACTAAAAGCTCAAATGAAGCTGCATTATCACAACCAGTAACATATTTAGATGAGAATTCATATTAAGCACAATATGAAATATGGGTATCGTAACAGCTGAGATAGCTCTAGATGTCATTCAGGTTGATACGTAATAACATGCTACTCAGAAACACACATCCACACCCTTCATCAATCCCAGAAATGCAAGCACAGATTTTGCGTTCGTTCAGTGTCCCTTTATACCTATTTTACTGTAGATAATTTTAGTCCTGTAAGTTCTCTGTGACAGCTATTTACATTGTGCTTCTGCTCTTCAAAATGATTGTGGGGCTCCATAAACAATTCATGCCCGTGATATTCATATCAATAACTTCAGTTTAAAGCTTCAGGGGTTTTTCTTCACTCCTTCCAGCTTTGCAAATCAAGCCTGTGCCCACGCTCTGATAACCATAGCTGGGGGTTTTCCATGGCAGTTGCCACACGGACCAAGGGTCTGGAGGCTGTTTCAGGTGCGTGTTTGCTCCAGCATGTACTTACATGCCCAGAGTTTCTGACTCCTGGAGTCATCTCCTCAAGAGCCAGCTCTGGTATCTAGACCCACTGAATGCACATGGCTCAGATGCTGTTGTCTACTTCTGTATCGCTACTGGCAATAAAGGTGGTGTCACATTTTTATCCATACTGTCTTCAGGTTATGTTCCACTGTCTCCACATGATACTAATTTCCTTCCCTACAAGGACATTTTCTGCAAAGCAGTTTTCTTCTGGTGTAACTTCGGGGACAAGCAAATGGCAATAGGGTTTTGGAGGTGTTATTGAATTGTTACTGCTGGCAATAAAGTGCCAGCAGAGAAAAGCACAGTTTGACTGCCACATTCCAAACTGAGTTACCACCTCTGACAGCTAAGGAAAAGAAATGAGTACATATCTTTTTTTTCTGGTAAAGTGATCACACTTGACTCAAAGCCCCTGAAACACTGAGTGTTTGGAACGATGCGCTACAGCTTTCATAGTCGCTAATCAGAGGAGAAATGTGATTTGCTAGAACTTCTTTTAATGCAGACATTTGGATGAGATAAGCTAACAGCATCCAAAAAAATCTTACAAAAAATGAAGATCTGATCCAAAGTTTTGTAATAACAGTACACACCTACAATTACAGCTTGAGCTCCCTAACGTGTATTGCATGTCTAGTACACGGCTGTGGTACAATCGTATACATAATAATCATTTGTCTTCCAGCATTGAAAATTTAAATAACGTTAACCTCTCCTTAGGTTTGAAGTAAATTTAACTTGTTTATATAGCAAACTCCAATCTTTCCTTGGATAAATTCTGCATTTCTCTTCTGTCTTGACCTTTGAAAATCTTCCCTATGACTACCAATCAAAACACTCTATATATCAGAAATTCTTTCAGATCTCGCTGGAAGATTAATCATTCTGTATTCCAAAATATTCAGTTGAGAGCTTTTTAGTTAGTTAATTTCTTCAAATCACATTTGAATACTGTTTAAGTAATAAAAAATGGCAGAAATTATTTATGGCGGTATCCTCCATTTGCCACTGGAAAGGATCTGAATACTTCCACACCAAAGACATTAATTCCTCAGAGTGTACTTTTTGCTTCCTAAGCTAGATCCAGTAAGACTCCTATGCCTGGAAGCTAATATATGACATTTAGTGGTCTGATTCTCCCTAGGCAGAATCTGGAATTCTTTGCTGAGTATCTGGACTCTGGGTTTGAGACATAGAGAATAACATACCTCCAAACGAGGCTCGGGACAGCTACTGTGCTAAGCAGAAAGCTGACAAAGTATTTATGCCCAGAGTGCAGCCACCTAGGTGTTGTCAATAAAAGACATTGTTGGGATAACTCTAGACACAGCTTTAAAGAAGTTTAAAAGTACCTCTACTCTGGCTCCTTACATAACCTAACTTCTTTTCAGGAATATTGAATGCAAGCATAATCCAAAGATAATTGCAGACAGAGTTAAGAAAGGGCTGTCAAGTCATATCCACAAACTTTCCCAAAGCACCCTGACACAGACAGACTCCAAACAACTTGACATCCACAAGCCTTGCCATGCTCAAGAATACAGGATAAAGGTGCATGTGTGTGTTTGCAGAGAGTGTTCATGCTGATCTCAAGACCCTGCTCCTTCATCGGTTGTCTGGTGGATGGTAGAAAGGTAACTGGATAAGAAATAATCAAAAAGAGGGCTCCAGGACTTGCCACTCTTACGTTATGTACTGACACAGGGATACACAGTTCCTGTGGTGACTATTCCCACAGTTCTAGTTTATCTTTTTTATTGCATTGGAAACATACGTGTTCAACGGCAGGCTCTGAGTTCAAGCAGATAGAGACAGACATTTAACAGCAGGGTCAGGTAGGTGCTCATCACTTAATCTCTGCACTTCCCCCCAGAAAGTTTTTCTATTTTTCAATGTCCCTGTATATCAAAGACTAATCATACAATTATGTTTATAATTCCTCCTGGGAATGTACCAGCAGGGTTGTTCAAGTTGAAAGACTCTAGAAAAAAACACAACTAGTTATTTTTGTGATATTGAGATTTATCATATACAAACTGTGCAAATAACAGTCTTAGTAGCTTTTCCTAACTTTATGTTTGTGGTCCCGCTAATTGGCATCTCTCTTGGGATTCTTCACCACCAGATGGGTGACCATATGGATAGGGACACTTGTTTATAAACCTTGTTATTTATGCAGATACAAGGCTACCTAAAGAAAATAAACTTCCCCTAGACTTTTTTAGAGAGACAGACATTAAAGTGTTGACATTCCATAGTGGTAGAAATTGTGTTTTTCTTGTCCCTTTTCAATTGAAGCTGGAGAAGAAGCTCAGGTTTCGGTTTGAATTGCTTATTTATTTTTTTTTAATAACTTCTTAAAGAAAGTGAGGATTTAAAGCAGTAGTAAGGTAAAAAGCTATTGACTGTGCAACAAGATTGACTCCAATAAAGAACAATGTGTTTGACTATTGTAGAGTGCACCAGAAGTGCCAGCTGGAAAAACAACAAATGAAACCTGCATTTTAAGTACCACCAAGAAGAACAAGAGGTCTGGATTTTCATCTATTACATTAGTAAATGTTCAGAAAAAGTTTAGTAGCTCTAAGTCAACAGTTATCTGCATTCATGCCAGTGGAATTGAGATGAGACCCTGGCCTGGAAACTGTACTAAAACCAGTAATACTAGAAAAATGCTTTAGGCTAATGATAATTTACATTACTTAATTTGCCGTTTACCTAAAGCCATTCAATCCACCAGGAAAATTAATTTGCTGTTAAAAGACCTTTTATATCCCACTGACTTCAACAGACATTGGATAAACCTTTATGAGTTCACAGCAATTTTCAAAAGAAAAGGAAGATAAATAGTAGGTGGTTTTAACAGTGGTCAGTTGAGACAGTACAATTAAGGAACGCTATGAAACAATTTATACCAAATCATTTTTACATAATTCCTCTAAGTCAGAAAGAGGTGTTTGGTTTTTTTCTGTAAGCATTAAACACAGTCTGATGCCATTGTTGGACTGAAGGCTGAGCAGTTGGCAATGAAAAACAGAGTTCTTGCTGTCTATTCATAGCCATGCTGTTGTGTTCATCTCTAGACATCAATTGTCCAAACTCCAAGACCTCATCCAGTTTCTCCTAGCAGTAGACCTTCCAGGGTGAGAAACTCCCTGGGCCCTGTTGAAGGCCTATTCGCCTTCCCAGTGCATGGATAAAGAGAAGAAAGAGAGGGTATCTATCTAACTCTCACTGGGACATTAAATAAAATGAGAGCAAGGCCTGAAAGTGAATACAGGAGCTGAGAAACAGAACTCAGATTTTTGGCATTGGGGCTTGGCTTTGTTTTGGGTTTTGTTTTTTGTTTTCAGCTACAGCTCAAGAAATGGCTTGATTTGTGTTTAGCCTCTACAGCCACATAAATGATTATAATAAAGTACAGCTTACATTTTCAAACTGTTGGTTTCAGCAACACAGCACTGCAGGGGGTTTCCACAAAGCAGCTCACCTTCAAAGCCTAGCGTGCAGGAACATCTTACTTCCCTTTTGAAGCCCTGTAATGGAAATAAGAAGATGGCATGAAATGAGGGAAGTATTCCTCTGCAATTCTCCACTCTAATTTGTCTGAAATTCTGCCTTACTTCGATAACAATTGAATTAACTCAGCTGTGAAGTTAAATTTAGGTAGAAAGTTTGCACTGGCACCTCTCTCCCTTCCCTATAATCCTCCAGTAATACTCACAGCAAGCGTAACGGCAGGTTGGCTATGTACTGGTTACTTACAACTAGTTAAAAGATTCACATTTTCGATGACAGAGTAGCACAGAAAGTGTCCTCTAAGGCCAAAGGTCGCTTCCTCTTTGCCTGTCACGGTTTGGGGTCAGGGCACCCCCCATATCTGCAACAGAACACTCTCTCCCCCTCCCCACCCGAAAAGGGAAGAAAGGAAATAAAGGAGAGAGACTTATCGATTAGGGAAGGAAACTAGAACAGCTTTACTAAAACATGAAAACAATAATAGCAACAATAATAAAAAGTAAACATATACACATATGTACAAAACCAGTATCAAACCCAACACCCCGATGGTAAATATGTCACCGTCACTGCTGATGCTGTGGAGCAGGCCTAGGCAGGGCCCAGCAGCAGCCGGGAACCGGGAGCTGGATTCAGGGATGCGGCCCAGAACCTGGGGCCCAGCCAAGGCCTGAGCCGGGGGCTGAGACCGGGGCCGGAGGCCTCAGGGCAAAGCTGAAGCTGCCAAGGCCAAACCCAGCGAGGAAGAGTTCCAGAGCTGAGAGAGCAGCTCGATCTCAGGGAAACAAAAGACGAAGGGCGAAATGGTGAAAGGGCCAAGAGAGAAGGGCCGAGACCCTCGCGATCCCTCAGCTTTATACCGAATATGACGTATATGGGATGGAATACCTCATTGGCTAATTTAGGGTCACCTGTCCTGTTTGCTGCTCCCTGAAGGTGCAGCCTTTACTTTTCTGCACCCCTCAGTGTGGTACACAAGATTTAGCATTGACCTTGGTTTGCATACCAATCCTTGGTACTAACTATAAACATGGAGTGTTATCACTGTTAGAAGCAGACACTGTCTGCAAAACATGCTGCTAACTTCAGACAGACTTAGCTGAATAGTCAAAATCGTAGAACAGAATTGTTCTGTTCTAACCCAAACCAGGACATTACCTAATAGCCACATTAATGTAGCTTTCACATAGAATTTATGGTTATGTATATACAATACTTCAAACAGTGCCAGGGAACATTCCTGGATATGAGTAGCCAACTCTCTGTATGCACTGTTAAATCATTCAGAGGGTTCTTGGTGATGTTTTGGTCCATGCCAACCAGCACTCCCCCCTAGAAAAGCCCCAGAACAGTTTGGGAGTTAGCACAGCCCAGAGACCACACCTAAGAGAAAGTTTGGATGTAGCTACTTTGGTTTGGAAGCTACAAAGCTTTAGTCATGAGGACACTAGCAATTAGCTTGAGGAGGAGATGATTGTCTTTGTTACTTTTGGCTTGTTAGAATAATAGTAGTCTATGATTTTTTTTGGTATAAAAATGCATGTCAAGAGATGCTTACAAAAGGGTGAAATTTATAGCCATCATAGATCGTAAAAATCACACTTCCATTGTAGTAGCCAGTCGTGCATGTTATTAATGCAGTTTATGACAATAGTGGGTATAGGAGATGAAGACAATTGCAGACAAGTTGGATCCAGCTGGTACAATGTACCGTGAGGGTGACCGAGCACTGAAACATGTTGTTCAGTGAGGCTCTGCAATCTCTATCCTTGGAGATATTCAGAAGTTATTTGGACATGGTTTTGGGCAACCACTAGCCCTGGCTAGCCTTGACTTTCAGATGTCCCTTCCAACCTCAACCATTCTGTCATTCTAATGAAAAACGAAAACCTCACTTTAAATTCTTCTGTTTCAATTGTATCAAAAGTCACAAAGAAGATGCAGGAAAATGTCCCTCCCTCTGGACTCTTTTGTAACAGAATTGTCTTAGTGTGACTGCTTAAGGCTTAGGCAGTGGAGAGCTTCACCCACAAAAATACTCTGCTCCTGGATATGCTCCTATACTACAGTGTGTAGGAAAGTGGGAAAGAGGCTGGTGAGCAGGTGAGCTGAAGAGTTAAGTAAACATCAAACCCTAGTACCAACTAACTCTAGCCAGATTGCAACTTTAAGGCGGAATGTGTTTCTCAGAAAAGGTGACGAATTGTCCAAATTCTGCACAGAATAGAAAAAAAAAAGCATAGGGAATAAAAAAGAAAACTTCTTAGTCGTGAATTGACAAGCATGTTACAAAGGCTATTTATTCTGCAAATATGCTTCCAGAAGAACTAAGCTGTCATCCTGGTATCTGAAAGAATTGCAGAGGAGAACATGTAGGGTGGACATGTGACCACTAGAAACAGAGCTGAGATCACTGCACTCACTTTTGACCACAAGTTTCAGAGTAAAAGGTCCCCTATCCTACAATTCATCAGTCTCATCAAGCCAGAAATATGGTCCTATTTACTGAATATGCCTGAGCACCTATAAATCAACTTTCAGGTAAAATCTGCAAGGCAAATATTTCAGATGTCTTTAATATTTCACAGCTTGAAGAGGGTTATTGCCACCTTACCTCTCACTTCTCAGAGGGTTGAGAGCTTGAGAGGCATGACTATACGACTTTCTTCTCATATGAGCTGCACCACGTTATTCTCTCTAAATAACTTAAATTCAGGATTAGATTCATCAAACATTTCCTGATAACTAAGTAGAAAGATTTTGACCCTGTTAGTAAAATACATATTTCATCACTATAAATCTGTATGAATAGGCTTTTTTAAAAGTGTCCTTGGACACTGGAATAATTGATGGTACTGGAGAGAACAACAGTTGTTACATCTGAAAATGGGCCATGGCTTCACAGAGGTCACTGCTCGTTAAACGACTGCTGTAAGATGAATTAGTCAGATCAGGGTGGAGGGCAGGCAAAAAGTGTTGCCAACTAAAACAAAACTGGAAGGGATAAACCCAACATGGGCCTCATGTCAGCCAGTAGCTACCACTGAAACACCTCACACAAAGCAGGTTTCTGCTCCCCACCTTGAACTCTCTCTGTGTGCCCAGAATTGTCCTGATTAATCAGATAGGTCTCTATCTCTTTCTGGGCTGTGACGGGATGAAAAGACCATGCGAAGTACTTCCACAGTGCCTTGATGAGCCCACCTGGTCTGTTCAGGGTCACATAATCAGCATACCAACACATGCCTGGAAACTGCAGGTTATGTTTGTATTTTCAGTGATACTTGATGGTGCTACCAACATTTTCTGTATATCATTTGGTACATTCCTTCCAGGCAGGAGACTATGCTAGCTGGGGAAGATTTCTGCCCCTATTGGTGGCTAGGATAATGTTTGAAAAGACAGAAGTAGCTTCTTTGAAACTACCACGGCTGAGAAAGACCTTGGAGCAGGGTCTCACTTTGTAGGTAAGAGCTTCTAACCACTTGTCTTGAAGATAAGGAGTGACACTACCGCTGCTTATCCTTCCTCTTTAAAAAGACAAGAGTAAATCATCACCATATGAGTTCTTTGAGAGAACAATTGTAGGGGCTTATCCTAACGAGACGACTTTGTGCTCTAGCTTCCAAATCTCTCTGAAGGACTTTTGTTGAGACTTTTCATCTCTGGAAGATAGTGAAGGTTGAAAATGCATTCACATGCTTAGCAGATTCAACAGACTACATGGAGAGAGGTCAAGCTGAGCTCTGAAATGGTTGAGTTGATCTAACAGCTCATGACAATCAGAGGAGTGGCCTACTGATGGTTTTATACTCACATCACACCTTACATTCATGAGAGACCTTGCATCTCACTAATCCCGGAGAAAACAGTTCGCTTCTTCTTAGGGCAGTTTGCTTCTTGCATAAAGGAGGGAAAAAAGACAGAAGAGGAGGAAGAAAACTAAACCTCTGGCTGATTTTTACCTTTTTCATGAAACTTCATCCTCAGAGTGCACATTCTTAACTTGATTCCTCTGCCTAACGCTTTCTGTATGCCAGAGAGCAAGCCAAACTTCTAGACCTGGATGCAACCCTAGGCATTGGGGAATGCTACCTGTAGGTAATTAAGTCTTATATTGAATTAACTCAACATGAGTCAATAGGTTACTCTTCAAAAAATCTCAAGACTCAGTAACCACAGGTCAAATCGCAGTCAACAGATCTGAGCTCTGTTATACTTTTCTAGTGACCCTCTGGTTGAGATAATTTTTTTCATTCTTCATTGCTCAAAGACTGTGAGAATATGAAGAAAGTGCTATAACTTGGCATGTGCAAAACACTTTGGGAATCCTGCAAGAAATGGATATTTTGCTGTATAAGTGAAAACTACTCACACCATCATTTTAAAAATAGGCCCTGTGTAAATCTTCAATAAATCAAGTTGGTGTCTGACTTCATGAAAACAGATATTACAATGGATAATGTAACACTTCAGCAGCTCAGTTATTTAGCATTTTTGTTTTTAATAATATTCGCACCATTATTAATCCAGGATCTTGTTTACCCTCTGTGTCATGAGGATTAAGTCAGACAGGAATTCCATATTTAAAAAAAAATATATTTTAAATGGTAGTTGTTGCCCTCATGAAGGTAATTCCTAATGGACAGGTCACCAGAGATGAGTGCTTGTGCCCTCACAAGTACATTAACTGGTGGAAAAGGTTGGAAAGTTGGATGAGATAAAGAAGCAGTAAGTAAAAGTGGAAGGGGAGATTTTGCAAACAACATATTATTTCAGCATTAGTCTTCAATATGCATAA
>WEIS01061419.1:0-14615 GCA_013389965.1 Todus mexicanus | reverse complement strand
GTTCCGGGGGCAGCGGTACCCGGTGTGTGTGTGACTGTGTGCCCTGGCTGTGTGACTGTGTGCCCCGGCTGTGTGTCTGTGTGTGTGGCTGTCTGTCTGTCTGTGTCTGTTTGTGTGTGCCCTGTGTGTGTCTGTCTGTCTGTGTTCTGTCTGTGTCTGTCTGTGTGTGCCCTGTCCGTGTGTCTGTGTGTGTGCCCTGGCTGTGTCTGTGTATCTGTCTCTGTGTCTGGCTGTGTGTGTGTCTGTCTGTCTGTGTGCCCTATCCGTGTTCCTGTCCGTGTCTGTGTGTCTATCCATGCTGTGTGTCTGTCCATGTGCCCTGGCCGTGTGTCTGTCTGTCTGTGTGCCTTTCTGTGTGTCTGTGCCCTGTCTGTGTGCCTGTCTGTGTGCCTGTCTCTTTCTGTGTGTGCGTTCCTCGCCCTGCTGCCCGCCGTGTTTACCCGCACCCCGNTGTGTGTCTGTGCCCTGTCTGTGTGCCTGTCTGTGTGCCTGTCTCTTTCTGTGTGTGCGTTCCTCGCCCTGCTGCCCGCCGTGTTTACCCGCACCCCGTGGATCCCCCCCGGCACCCTCAGCTCCTGGGCACACACAAACATGTAGTTTCTGGGCGGGAGGAGGAGGAGGAATAAGAGGAGGAGGAGGCCTGGGGGGAGCCGTGTTGTCTCCCGCATCCCCGCGGGATACCTGCTGCCTTCCCTTTCCCACTGCAGGCTTCTGGGAGGAAGCAGGGATTCCCAGGAGCTGGGAGGCAAAGCTTGCTGGCCTTTTGGTGGTGGTGGTGGTTGTGAGGGGTTGTTTTTCTCCCCCCCACAACACCCCTTTCTGCGTTATTCTTTCCTGCCCATCTGCTGTGCTGCCTCTGCCCGCACCCGTGTCCACGCGTGATGAGGATATCGTAGCGCTCGTCTGCCAAGAGCTGCTGTGTGTTTTTCTGCTCCCCTCTCTTATATTCGGGGTTATTTTCCTATATGCAAACATAAACACTGGCAGATGCTGGGCTGAGGGGGTATAATCTGCTTCTTGCTTGCTGAGAGCCAGTCATCTCCCTTCGTACATGCAGGACGAGGGTCCTGCTGCCTTCCCAAATCTGCTGTGCTTCTTCCCGTGCGCAGGTGCGCTGGGGAATGCCTCCACGCGTGGCCACCGCGGCCCGCTAAATACACACCCCCAAGGGGGCTTCTGCCTGTCGACAAGAAAGCTGCCGAGTTGTTTTCTTCCCACCCAAACAGGCATGCAGATATCTTCCACCGAAGCCGAAGGGACGGCTGCTCCAGCTCCTCTCCTGTTTGCGCGGGGGAGCCTCTTCTGCACGCTGACGAGGGAGGGTCTGTCTCCCACGTATCTAAACACACGCCGGGCTTATCCCGCTGACTGCCTACCAAAAGCCGCGCGTGTTTGCGCACCTCAAGGAAAGCGCAGGCAGCGTTTGAGAGGCAGGAGGGTGTTTCTCCTACCCCCTTCCAGGCAGAAGGTTCCCACTGCTTGTCCTTCTGTGTCCTGCGTGCTCCTGCAGACGCCCTCTTGCTGTCTCGCTGCCTGCCCCCAGACCATGGTACTTCCTCGCTCCGCGTGCCAGCGAGGTCACCCGTTCTTATCCATTCCTTATCTCTTCCTGGCTGTGCTTCGTGGCTGCCTGTTAAATCTTTCATGACAGAGGCTTCCAGCCCTTTTTCTCCATGTCGTTTGTCCAGCCCAGGTTCTATTCTGCAGTTTCTAGAAGTCTCCAGCTTTCATCATGTCCTTCTCGTGAGGTTCTTGGTTTGCCAGTGACACGTTTGCCCTCGCTTTCTCTCGGTGCTTCTGCCTGGCATGAAGCTTTTCCTTTTCCACCTTCTTTCATTTTTGTTTTATTTGCCCTTGCGGTGTGTGGTGCCCTCGGCCTTTACTGCAGGTCGCCTGCTTCACCTCCTGAGTTGATCCCTGGCATCTAGCTGTGTGTATTTGTAGCCTGGGTGAGGTGTTATCATGTTCAGGGCATGCCTGCGGACCTTGCAAGGGTGGTTGCCGTGCAGGCAGGTCACAGCCTGGCATTCTCTCAGGGTCTTTTGAGTGCAATGTGCTTTACGTCTGCCACGGAGGTCTCCTGCTGCTGCTTGACGCCTGCGTGTAGCACAGATCTGAGGTGTGGTGCACCTGGAGGCCTTGCCTGGGTTTAAGCGCATCTCTCTAAGGAGACGGAGCCGATCGAGTGTGAACCTGCTGTCTCGGACAGCTCTGCCGGTATAAATGCCTCCATTGATGGAAAACTGTTTATCCCAGCAACCGGTTACAATGCTCTAAGTGTCTCTCCCGAGGGACTGCTTCTATTTAAACAGCTGGTTTTAATCCGAAACTTTAATTGGTGCGAACACTCCGAGCGGCCCTTTTCCAGGGGAAGGGAATTTCCAGGCCTCCTTCGGTCTCCCCAGGTGGACGTTGTGTGGATGCTGCCGTGTCGGGAGGGAGGACGGCGCCGCCTTTCCCCGCCCAAGATTTCGTGCAGCTTTTGTTGACGGGGTGAGAGAGAATTCCTCCTCTTGTGACTGTGAGGTTTGGAGTCGGGGGGGAGTGTCCTTCTGTATTTCTGCTGCAATACGTAAGAGAAGTAGTCAGCAAGTGAAACTGAATCCTTGCCATGTTTGTTGCAACAGGAGGTTAATCATGAACTCTGGCAACTTTTAAAAGGGCTGGTTTCGTCCTGTGGTGTCTGCAGCGAGTGTCTGCTCTTAGGAGGGTCTGCTCAGCCGCTTGCCGAGAGGATCGAAAGCAAACGCGGCTTCCCCTCGCCCCGTGTGAAGTTGAACAAGCATCCAAATGTTATTTTTGGTTGTATCCCGTGACTCGCTTGAAGGAGGCTTCTTATTTTTATATCCTTGTGAATGGATGTGTGATGCCTGTGCCACGGGGTGGATGGAGTTTGCGCGACCGGTCGCTGAACAAGAGAAGGTCTCGGGTACTTTGCGCTTCTATCTTGTTGCTTCACATCTGGCGTCGCGCTGGTGGCGTCTGTTACAGCTGGTAAACTCCGCTCTCAGCGGGCTTGGAGAACGTTTCGAGCGTGTTCCTGTGCAAAGATCTGGCGATACGTGTAGCTTCGCTCCATTCGCTCGTGTTAGCTTAACGAGAGGAAAGCCGAACCACGACAAAGCGGCGACGCTTTTGCTGGCACGTGGCAAGGAAGGAGATATCCCTTGACGTAGAAGGGATTGTCTGTTGACATTCCTCTATCTCGCCCGGTTAGAAGTAGGTTACCCCTGCTCAAATTATGCAACTGCACAGACAGCCGGGCTTGAGGAATTCCAAATACTTCAACGTGTCAAGTGCTGACTTCGAAACGAAACGCTCCGGTTGCGGAGCGCGCTCGCAGTCTGTTACTTGAAATACGACTTCAGTTTCAGAAGCTCCCGTGGCTGGAAAGGGGCAGCGACTTTTAATTGCTCGTTTCTGTGTGAAAAAAAATGTTGTGTAAGATTGCAGGAGCAGAGCTGGGTGGGAGCTGTGCCTCTACCTGCAGCAGCATTTCAGTGTGGCAATAGGTGCTAAGCAGGAAAAAGCCACCAAAACCATTGATTTACGTAAGAAGTTGCGAAGCCTCGCTCGGTGCCTGCTGCCGTTGCCTCAAAAGACGCCGTTTACAGCGTATAGATTTAATTAAATAGTTGGGTACTTCTTGCTAAGTAAACATCGGAGTCCATTACCCTGAACTTGCCGTGGAGATCTGATTGATTCTTTTAATGGATGAAAACAAACGTCTTGGAGAAGGTGCCTAAATGAAATGGTGGTGGTAGGGGATGGGCTGCAAACCCAGCCGATAAAATGGCATTTGTGTGCGCAGAGAGAGGAGCTGCAAGTGCTCCATGTTTCGTTTAATTCTTACGTTCCATTTCATCAAGTTAAGGAAGTGACTTCAACTGTGCCTTATTTGTAGACAGAGTGGTTTTAATATATTCCAATTTAGAGCCGGGGAGTAATTATTTCACACCAACAGGTTTCTCGGAGTACGGGAACGCTGGAATAATCAGGGCTGCAGAACGTGCGCTGGGCTCAGCGTGTGGGCTGTGACGGCGGCCAGGAGTAAATGACGAGGGGGAGAGCGGAAGAGCAGACGTGGGCAGCGCAGCGATCGCTCCTCCATGCGTCCCCCAGCAGGGCAGGGGCTGGGGCTGGCCCGAGTCGGGAGGTGTGTGCAGACAGTCGTGTTTAACAGTACCCGCTGGACCTGGCCCCTGCAGATGTCCCCTGTACCTGTAACTCCTACAGTGTGACGTGCGATGAATCCCACCACCGGTGCAAAAAGAATTCCTGGGCTTTAGAGGGGTTTTTTGTTGTTGTTTTAAACGCGACGAATGGTAACCTCATCAAGTGCCTCCTAGCATGAGACAGAGTAAAGAATCTGTTTCCAGCCACCACCTCATTTGCAATTTTATAGAGCTCCGTGTTCTCAGTTTTCTCTCTTTGGCTTTTTCTCTTCCAAGCGCCGCTGTCCCAGTCTATTAGTACATCTGTCTGCGGAGGCCGTTCGACATCACTTCTTCATTTTTTTTCCTTTGAGCTCTGCTATATTTGACCCCAACTTTTTGCTTCCTTTCCCCAAGAAGACTGAAATAAAGGCAGTTTTTCTCAGAGCCGGTAAGAGCTGCTCTGTAATAAAAATGCTCATCTGCGATAACATTCTAAACATTCACTGTGTGTAACGTTTTCGATTCAAAAGTACAAATGAACATAGCAATTGTAGCGAGAGCTATTTTAGTGGAAATACAGAGAGCGAAAGAAGATCTTGGTTTATAAATCTAGCTACAGATGGTAGTCGATGTGGCATTTTGCATTTGGATATTACCAAGAGCGCTTTACGGAAAAGCTGCAGTTGCGGTGGGTACTTGCCAGAGTTAAGCCTTTTGCAAGTGTGGAGTTGCCGTGTCCTCTGGAGACCCAAAGGCTTCTAGAAATCACCAGTGGCTTTGGGAATAACTGCGGGGGGTTTATGGGGCAAGTTGGTCTCACTTTAGGGGCAGGTATTTCGCTGGTGTTGGAGCTTGTGGGTCTGGCAGCTTCTGCAGTTTTCTTTCATAAATAACCATATGAAGGGAGACCTGCTCTGAGGAGTTGCTGTGAAGTGGTAGTAAAGAGGCTAAAGGCTTAAAAACAACCCCACAAACCTCTCCTTAACCCCAGCCTGAGCTGTGGGTATTGCTCTGCCCGTCCAGGTTTGCCCATACTAGGGAAGAAAGTTAGCAGGCCTGGATAGTTGCTCCTCACCTGATTGTGTGATTTGTGGATAAACACAAGGATTTATCCTTTTCAGGGCCAAGAAGAACTCCTTTTAGGCATTTAGCTGCATAAATGAGTCATTAGGAAAATAAAGGGTACATGCAGAGCTGAAAGGGTGATGACACAACCGCATTCCTGCCTTGCTGCAACTTGCTCGGGATTCTTTGTAGCCGCTTCCGTTGCAAAGGTGGCTGCTTGTTTATGTGTCTGTGACACCTTGACTAGCTGGCCGCCGGCCACGCCGTCTGGCTCGGCGATGCCTTTTCGCCTCTTCAGATTGTACGCGGTGTGTGACTGTGCCTTGATCTCTCCCCTTTGCTCTTCACGCAGGTTGTTTATTTCCCGTGGCCTTGCTTGTCAGCGCAAGCTTCCAGCGCTCGGGGTGTTCGTGGGGCTCCCGCGCTTCGGGGAGGTTTAAGATTTGCATTGGACCTGGGAAAAATATCCTTTCTTGCAGTTAACGTGGGGTTCGTTGAGGTGTAACACTTCCCTGCTGATCTGGAATAAAAGCGAGAGAAGGAAAGCTGTCTTTTTTTTTTTTTTGGTAATAAACTCAACCAGTTCCAACACCAGCTGAGTTCACAGGTAGTAGGCTTTGTGCAAACTGGGGAAAACCAGCACTTGGCCGAATTTGCCTGTCACAGACCTCCCGATCAGGATAGGCACTTACAGCCCCTTGTTTCTGCAAACTGAGGAGACGCGCTTGGCATTGCCAAGGGACAAAAATTAAAGCCTCGTGCACAATAAGGTAGGAGGTAGAGCTTGGCTGGGGGATGGCGGAGAGGAGGGCTTCTCCAGCTCAGCTGCTGTTGGCAGCTCCTGGGGCGGAACGCACCCAGTAAGGCCCTGGTTTTGTCTTGGAGGAAATGAAGAAATATGTGTGTGAGGAAGCGCAGCGAGTTTTCTCCTTCTTTATTTTCCCCTATGACTCTGGTGGATCTCGTGCAGTAGTGCTAGCAAGAAAATCTCGAACCGTACTAGAATATCTGGATCAGCAGATACAAAACCCACGCTGGTTTTCTTTATATTTCTTTCCCGTGATACCACCAGAAAGAGCTCGGAGATTCTTGCTTTTGTTGCTAATTTGGGAGGTTGGCTTGAGGAGTTTATTTGATGAGTATTTTTCCTAAGTTTGTGTTGATGTGCTTGCAGAGCTTCTGCAAGTGAAGGCTGCAATGCTACGGGTAGCCATGGTAAAGCAAGAAAAAATAGCTTTCTGGAATTGGTTTTAACTGAAGGGTTGCCTCCACGTGACAAATAAAAGTACTTTATGGATAGTTTGGGGTAATTTGCAGTACTCAGAAGAATTTAACGTTCAACTTGTATTTCTTTCTTTTCTTTCCTGTGGTTCATTTGTGCCGCTCTTAAAGACCAAAGACTATAAAAGCCAAGTGTCACTTTTTATTACGCCGAGTGGGAAACTGTCGTGTAATGGCTTTTCTACGCAGAAATTTGGGGAAAATTTGACCCGAATTTGCAAAAGGCTAAAGGAGATGTTAAAATCACGTCAAAGTCGTGCATGACCAGTGGCGTGGAAAGAGTGGTTAAATTTGAATCTGTGCCTCAGGGATGTAACACATCATCTGTTCAGTGTAAGTGGAAGCGGACTAGGAGTTCACCTGTTGCTTTTATTCTAGTAAAACCACGCAAGCGGAGATTTACTCGCATGTTGCTGGCACAAGTGTCTCTAGCGTGCACTTGGGGGGCAAATCGCTGTTAAACTGCTCATCTGAGAGTTTGACCATGGGTTTTTCCAGCAAAACCAGGAGTTGCCGGGCAGCGAATCCATTGTGAAATATCTCAATCCACACTCACCTGGCAAAATTCACACGTGAATTTTGATTATGCGAATAACCGTAATTCGGTCTGTAACAAGACCTTGCAGCAGTTCCTGCTCGTGGTGTTAAATGAGCCTCGGTTTTAAGCACTCTCCGAAATTCGCTTTTATGCATTCTGTGGAATGCTAACGTGAGATTCCGCCGCTGTGAAGTTCAAAGTGAGGAAAGCGGCATTTATCTAGTTTGCTTATTCGGCCCCGCAGAAGCTATCGTGGGCACGTAAACTTTATACTTTGCGCCGCAGCTTCAAAAAGGCAACAAGTTCAATCTGGGGCCTTTGAAGTTGGGGAATGGTAACATTCTGTGTCCTCTGAAAGAGCCCACTTCAAATGATCACACCACAACTGGAAAAATCTCTTGGTGGCTGGGGAAAACAAGACTTGAGAGTCAGGGGAGAAAAAAGTACAGGCTCCGAAAGTGTCTGGAGTTTCTTGTTAGGAGTGAAGAGCAGCCAGAATATTGTACCTGTCCACGTTCCTGAAGCGCTTTGCCTGTTCTGCACCAGAACAGTGTGAATTTACTACTTGAAATTCTCCCCAAATAAATCTTGTTTAGAATTCAGCTGTCGCATCAAACGTGGAAGTTGTTGGAGCCAGCGAACCTCAGTTATGTCTTTAAAGCGAATGACCTCTGACGTCTTTCTGTGTCTGTAAATGGTTTCAAGCAGCATCTTGTCTTCCAGCTCTTGCGTAAAAAGTCAGCGGCGTCACATCAACAATTTGCATACGGCATGGACTGCTGTGCTGCCTTGATTACTGTAATCCCTTCTTTTAATTAGATCCTGAGATTAAGAGCTGTCTTGCTGATCCGTGCACTTAAGATATGCCCTATCAGTTCTGGCTAGTCCATTTTTCTAGCTGAAACCTCGTCCGGTTAAGTCAGGTGCTCTGAAAAGATCTAAGCATAGTTTACTTCATGGGCACATTAAGGGAGAGCTGTCCAGAGAAGAAAAACACACCAAAAAAAGCCTCTTGCGAACGTGTCAGGGGGTTAAAATAGATCTTGAAAGGTATCGGATGAAAAAGTGAGGTGTTAAAATAGTCTAGTTGTCCTGTGGGCCTTTGAGTTGGCTCTTCAATTTCATTTCTTAGTGTGGAGATCTCACTCCAGAGTTACTTTTAACTAATGGGCTTCCAGCTGATAGCCCAAGTCCATTAGTAGCTCCCTAGTATATAACATCGAGGGTTTCATTTCGTACCGTTGGATTTCCCATAAGTTTCATTCCGTTCCTGGGACTCCGCTTCTCAGTCATTTGTTTTTACGCCTTGTGCTGACAATACATCGTAACTTTTTCATCGTGGTTTTTGCAGCCAGTGTCTCTGCGGCAACACTCAGAGATCGTTACTAGAACAAGTCCTTACGGCGCTTCACAGGTAGAGTCTTTAACCTGGTGTTTCAAGCACGTGAATTATTTCTTTTCAGCGGGCTCCTTAGCTGCCGTTTGTCTTTTCATCGCCACGTTTTCCCTAATAACTCAATATTATTAACTCAAACATGTTACAGGTTGGACTTGATGATCTCTATGGTCTTTTCCAACCTTGTTAGTTCTGTGATTCTGTGATTCTATGTTAACGAAGTTCTCATCATACATGGAGTCTCCTTTTTTTCCTGAAGAACACGTTATCAAGTCGGTTTGATGCGCTTCAGCTGCAGTAAACACAGGTGCTGTCCCATTTTTTGTTTGTTTTCATGTTCTTCCTTCTTCCTCTGATTGTTTTCGTTTCGCCAGATCCCTGCAGTTGTATACAAACACCTATAATCATCTATCTTTGAGAGATGAAAACATCTCCGGATTTCTAAATAATCAGAGCTTCTGCACTAAATATTTGAGAGATTAACACCGTGATCATCTTGCCAAGCTCTCTGGCAGGTGCGTACCATGAAATGAGACCATCTCTGAGCAGTCCTGCCTCTGCTCCCGGTATGCCAGCACCTTTTTCTTGAGAAGTACAACACTAGTTTGCATGTTTGCAGTCACAACAGCATCTAATGGAAACACTTCTAGATTGGCTTCTAATGAAAGGAGTGGTAGCACGTTCTATACACCTACAGCGTGAGCTTTAATCTGCGAGGTTTATCTAGACAAGGAGTTGTAGCTGTGCTTTAATCTTCTGGCTGGGTTAATCTCACGCACTCAGGGCCTACATACAGAGCTCTCATCTGTCTGGCAGTGGTGGTGCCCAAACCCTTTTGGTTACAAGCTGGTGTCAGCTCTCAGCTTCTCCCATCGGTGCGAAGGGTGTGCTGTTGGCCATGGGTGTTGACAGTGCTCTACGGACTAGTTGTCATTGCCTAGAAGACACCGGGACCATGCAGCAGGTTAGATTTCACTATGTATGACTCGAATTCCAGTTCTGCGACGCTTCCATTCTTAATAATTCCCTGATTTATCTGCGTGTTGGTTACAATTGATCTGTGTGTTGGTTATCTGCTACAGAGCTGCCTCATGCCAGCTGTGAGTTCATTGGCTGCAGAGACCCAAACTCTCACGTCTCTCATTTGTGGTGGGCAATTCCTGCCGTAGAAATTAGAAAGGTTTGCAGTGGGATTAAATTCTCTTTCTAGTTTGAGATCAGTCAGAAGACAGTCTCACAGACCGCTTCCTGCAGGCCATATATACGCGATGATAAAGGACAAGGAAAAAAAAAATCTACAAGTGTCATTTTCACGAGGAAATGACAAGTCAGAGCTGCGCCAGAGTCTGCCGCAAGTGTGCGGCTGCTGGTGGAGTTAATGAATGTGGCCTTGGCATCTGTAATCGATTACGCTCAGGCAGACGACTTCTTAATTCTGCCAGATGCAGGGGTTGGAAGAGCTCCTTTCTGAGTTCCAGGACACGCTTGGGGGTTTCAGACAGATACAGTCTGCAAAGGACACGCTGGAAAATGTGTCGGCCCAAATAGGTGAGTTCTGTGTCTTGTTCTGTTCCATCGCTGGGAAGGTTTGGAAGGTTTGTGGAGCTCTGGGCAGCTCCAGCTTGGTTTGGGTGCACGTGTTTCCATCCTCTCCACTGTGTGTGCTGGGCTCTGAAAAGCCTGTGATGGTTCTTCCTATCAGCCCGCACCCAGGCTCCCTTTATCTGAGATCTCCTGCCAGGCTGTCAGAACATGACTGCTCAATGTTGACATCCGACTGTTTCATTTCCATGCAAATGACTACTCAGGAAAACAAACCCGAAATCCCGAGGACACGTAGAAACAGCAACTCCTGAAAAACAGCGATGCTTTAACTGATGCTTTACAGCTTTTTCCTTGTTATGACCTCGTGGTATAAGAACAACAGCTTTGTAAGATGTTTTCTGTTGGGTTTAATATTATAAAATAAAAGTAGTAGACACTCTCCCCTCATTTTCATTACAGTAGATGTTACTTTTTTTGAGGTATCCAGCAAACATCCTACTTGGAAATGTGGTGGCAGTCTTGTAGCGTGAGGAAGACTTGGGTCTTCTCACTCTGGAATCTCTTCACTTTTATAGTTTAAAACCAGCACAACCGAGATGTTTGGAGCTAAGCAAACATTTCTGGTTTCTTCTTGGTCTGTATTGCTCTAACAGCAGGCGTTGTGCTCTTTGCGTTTAATATCCGTGGTGTTCAAACCATTCTGTAAAACCGAGGAGGAAATAGAAGAACGTGCAAAGATACTGCCCATCTTTTGGTTAAAAAAGCCAAAATGGGGTAACAGGAACGGGCAGAAGTGGATTGCAAGGACAGCGCCTGTGCCAGTCCTGCCTTGCAGTGGGGATTTGGTAATACAGTGTTACCAGGGTCTTTAAGAAGATACTTCGGCTTCTCTCACAGGCCGCCTCAGTTCGGTCCAGAGCAGCTCTGGGTCAGGAGAGCTGTGCTAGGTGGACACGTTTCTCACCGTGGGTGCCAGGAGGGCAGGGGTGTTTGCAGGATGGGTTGCTGGAGGTTTACAGGTGCTGGCCAGGAGCACGCTCTGTGCAGTCCAAACTGTGAAGCCCACCTCCAGGTGATGCAAGAGGGTGACCGAACGGGTTAGGTGAGCAGCCACCAGCTCGTCTTGGTGAAAGCTGAGGAGGGCTGCAAAGTTTTGTCGATGTTTTTAGGAATTTGCACGGGAACGGGAGCTCTTTCATTAGCCTCATACCTGGTGCGTATCAGTTTCCTCACCGCCGAGTAAACCGCATGTTCCAGCTTGCGAAGAGCTTGAGTTTGGTGCGTTCAGCAGCAACGCTGGTTTCTGACCAAAGCTTCCACCTTGATGCTAATAACAGTTAAAACTGAAAGCCAGAGCAGGCGAAGCTTTTGCTGGCTTTTGTATGGGAATGCACTTCAAGAAGTTGATTAGATTAACTTATTTCAAACAAACAAACAAACAAAAAACCAACAACAAAGCATCAATGAAGGCGCAGTTGCCAAAACCAATCCCTGGGTTTTGGAAGATGGATTGCAGGGGAGACAAGTGGCTGGGAGTCACAGCAGCTTGGAGAGAGGGGTGTCGACTCCCTCTAAATTCAGCGCTCCGCTGAAGCCCCGGTCGTGCAAACTGGTTTAAGACAGGCTGTATTCTGCTGTGAGGGGAAAGAGCCTCTTGGCGCTGCAAAAATTGCCCCCTGAACTTTCCCTCAAAATGTCTATGTAAATGTTCTTGAATTTTATCCTTTCAGAAGTATTCTGTTGCCACTGACCCACCCTCTTCACTTACAGTAAAACCATTCTGGAGAAGAAATTGCTGGGTTTGGCACCCTGCTACTTGTCTCGGTGCTTTCACCAGCTCTGTGAATTCAAATGCATTGCCCAGGTTTGAGTCACGCAAATCCGCTTTTCCATCATCTGAGGCATTTTTTTATCTGCCCACATTAAAAATCAACGTTTTCAATAGCAATGACCATGTGAGTCAGTGCTGCAACTGGGGTCTTGTCCTCTTCTGTGAAGCTGAGAGGAAAGGGACACCGGAGCAGTTTCACTGGGAGCGGTTTGGAGAATAGTCTGATTCCAGAGACCAGGGACAGTACTGAATGCTCCCCTGTTTTTTACAGGCTGTAGCATCACCTCAGCCTCCGTTTATAGCCTGCAGCTCAGCCCCTTTCAGGTTTTACCATAACGGTGGTTACGAAGTCGCCAACGTAACACTAGCTCCTTTGTGCGCCTGCAGTTTGTGCTTCGCTGTCCTGGAGGAAATTGCAGTTCTGAAATGCTGCATATTTCCCAGGATGGTTCATTTCCCTGGTCCAGTCACCCTCTGCAGCTCGAGGTTACAGGTTTGCATTCCATGGATTCCACTCCACCCAAGTGAACGCCGCTCATCGACGTAACTTTGAGTGCAGAAACCTCACGTGTGCCTTCTCTTGTTCTAAATACCATCAGGCAGGACTGGGCTGGCTTCAAACTAGGATTGCCCACCTGACTTAAACCAGGGGTTTAAACGAAGTTTAGAAGGCGCCGTTTGGCGGCTCCCACCAGAGCTTCTGTCAAACGAAGCAAGGCAAGATTTGTAGCGGGAGATGGTACCTTTTATTAGGCCAGCTGGTGTTGGGAGGAACAGATGCGTGTTTAGATGCACAACTGCTTCAAGCCTGAAATAGAAATCACAAACTCCAAGTTAAGTACACGCTGAGAGCAGTTGTTCTAATTCAGTTATAAACTTCATTATGCAAAGCAGTTAGGGAGTGGAGGAGCCGTCGGAAGGAGCAAGGGGTGCTGGTACCTGTGGGGCACAGAGATAAGATGGTCCTGGTCACACATTGATCCCCTACAGGAGGTTTGGCTGCGTCTGGGCTGCTGCTGCACTTTTGGTGATGTGCTCGAGGCGTGGTCTGGGTTGAAAATAAATGTAAAAGAAGATAAGTGGTGATTTGCTTTACACCATGACCTGCAGCTGAATGAGTGTACCTTGAGGGGTGGGAATTCCCACAGCTGTTTGGACACTAAAGCAAGCGTGGTGGCATTTATGTCTTGGACTCTGCTGAGTTTAGTGCTCTGAAAAAATAAGTGTTCTCCTGCATTTTATGTTACCACGGGTCAGGATACAGAGGTTAAAAGTGGGGTGACGGTTTTGTGGTGCTAAAAATTACTCACTTCTGTTGCAAAATGATGGAGCTAAATGAGGAAACAAATGCGAACAGCTCTGTGAGTTTGATTTGCTGACTCTTCCAAAGGAAAAAAACATGATTATTGTAGGTACTGTGTTTTAAAAACCAATTCTTTGAGCCCTAAGGTCAGGCAGGTGGTGAATGAGGAGCTAACTTTTAGCTGCCAGGATGTAGTCAGGTCACAAAAGCAGAATTTTTCACTTCTGCAACAGTTTATTTTCCATGTATACACAACATAGTGTGCACTTTCTGATGTTTACTGTTTCTAAGCAGAGAAGCTTGACCTGTGTTTAAGCGTTGTACCAAAACAGCCTATGTGAATTGGGAACTGTTGCTAAAACTTGTTTTTCAGTAGCCTTTAAACAGTGAGAATGAGCTGAGTTACTTTGAGCTACTTAAAGGTCGGCTCTACACCAGTGGTTGTAGGATTTAAAAAGCAAACTGATATTCAACACAGTCTTTGGGATGGCAGGACCTACCTCCAGATTGCTTTTGGCTGACGGTGGAGAGAATTGTTCTCACCCTGGAAGTCCTGAGGTGCTCGCTTTTGAGTCCTCACCTTGTCCAGGGATCCGTGCTTTGGCAATGTGCTGAATCCCAACACATTTCCAGCGTGAGAGCTTGCACTGGAAAAAACATTCTCTCGACCTGTAAGCGTCTGCAACACGGTTACATCCAGCCCATTAAATACGGCCTGAAGGGTCCCACTGAGAATATTTTTAGAGCTTTTGGAAGTGTCTTTAAATTTCACCGTGTTTCTCTTGAACTTTTAAATCCTCTAATGTCTTGTGGACCAGGGCATACGTGTGTGGATCGTGGGGAGGAGGAGCCGTGCTGCCAGCAGCTGGGTGGAAAAGCAAGTCACCCTTCCTTCAATACCAAGCCCAGCCCATGCCTAGAGAATTGCTTGTGGTTTGTGGCTCGAAAATGAACGACTTATCCAGCTCTGAGACACTTATCACTTAGTTTATGTGTGCACCTTGATCTCCCCACCCCAAGCACTCCCGAGGAGCCGCGTCTGTTTAGTTCTAGTTCATGGTTCTTCGACCACTGTCGAGTGTAGCACCCTACACCTCATGGTCCAACAACGGCTGTCGTGGACTGTCTAATCAGCGCCAATAAGACGTGTCATCTCCTTTCGAACGGCCGCTGATCCGAAGCTGTTAGACTGGAGGTGAAGTAACGTTGCGACCCTTTACCTTCTTTCATCACTGGGACTTAGCATGGCTATAAAGGTGCCTTGTGCCATGAAAAGATTAACAGAGAGAATCAAACCGGTTTATAACCTGGCTGCGCTTTAGCTTGCTCATCTTTCCACACGGAAAGTACTCTCAGATTGTTTAAATTACCTTCTCAAAATATTTTGCAAGTTTTCCAGCCTCCTTAGCAGTGAAGAACCGACGCAGTTCCCGCTCCACAGCCCACCCTGTGGATTTTTCTGAAAAAAGGAGGCATGTGCCACACTTAGTGGCAGGGTT
>WEIS01061413.1:253-13395 GCA_013389965.1 Todus mexicanus | reverse complement strand
AGGGATGCTTGTGTCACTACAGGGAAGGTGGCAGGTGCTATCAGCTGCAGATCCGTAGACCGAGACAAGGGTACACATTTTGGCAGCAGCTTCACACTTAAATCAGGCAAAAATTCTTGTGGAACCATGTTTCTGTGTACGTTTAAATGTGCAGTTTCTAAGCTAGTTTATTACTAGCATTGTTCTTCCTGGTCAGTGCAGGGAAGCTGGCAGGAACTAGTGGCTGCAGATCCGTAGGCCAAGACTGAGATAGCCTTTTTCTACAGATCGAGATGGAGCTCACTTGCAGCCAGTTAGGCTCTGATGGCGCTGACACGACTTGCATTCAGCAGAACTCTTGAGAACAGGCTTAATTTTAGACGTATGCTAACATGGCAGTGAAGTTGTTCAGCGTAACTGACACTTTGGGAATATGGCTTTATAAAAGCTTAGTGAGGTTGTTGGTTTGACAGACACTGTGAAAGATGATTCCAAATTAGCTAATACTTACGCGCAAGTATGGAGTAATAGATTTATTTTTAATAGCTCTTTTATTTTTGGAGTCATGTTGTTATATGTAGAAAATCATATACTTTTTTTGGAAATCACATATCTGTATTGTTTTGTTTTATACAGTTTTCAAGTGTGTATGAGTACCTATTTCAACTTTCTTGACATTAGTGAAATAAGCAGTAACAATAAACAGTCATTTCTTTCTATTTTGGAGTTATTTTCTTTATGCAGCACTCATGAAAGACAGATATAAAATGTATTAGTAAGAATTCTTTCTCACAACTTTGTGGCAGCATATTATCTTTCTTTTTAAGATGCTTGTTGTTTTTATCAACATAAAATTTGAGAAATTGCTTCAAAGCATATGCCTCTAAATTGACTGGTGGTTAAACACTTTACCTTGCCAGCCATCCGCTGTTCCTACCATGGCTTTATGGCAGAGAAAAAATTTTTCTCATAGGTTTTGGGCGAAGTCAGTATTTCAGTTGTTCTGGTTTGACTCATTGCTCAAGTTGCATTAAGGCACAAGTCCTAATGTTTGAGGGTATTAATTAACTGATCATCTCTGTATACATCTATATGACTTAAAAGGCTTTTAGCATTTTACTTAGGGATTTATGTTATGAATGTATTCATAATACTTCTGGCACGGTGGTAAGATGAGGCTTTTCTGTGACATTCTTTACAGGATGTTGTTAGCATCTTCTCCCAAGGTTTCACTAAAAATTGTTTTTTATGTCCTATCTTTAATTCTGCTTGGTTTTATTGCTGCTTTGAAGAAAAAAAATAAATCTTGTTTTTTATTTTAATTGAAGTAGTAGAGACCTTCTTCCTAAAGCAGGTTTTTCCTTTCCCACTTAACTGAAATAATATGAACCTTTTACATGTCTTTAGCTTCTAGAAACTTCATCCACAATAAGCTGAAATCTCCCATTACAATTGAAATTATATTGTCCATGCACTCACTTAAAAAACTAACTGAACAAATCATCTGGATCTTTAACACAGGCTTATGGGGTTTTACATAGAATCAAATATTTAAGTGACTATGATCCTATACATCACCTTGCTATGGAAAGACTGTGTATTTGTATTCAGTTAGCCAAAAACTGTTCTGTTGAAAAGTCTAGAAAGTGACTTTAATAACTAGCCATAAGATGATTAATGCCAACTGGAATATGACTACTACTCTCAATAAAAAGCTGTGCATTCCTTTTTGGTGCTTTGTTGCAACTTGGCCTCTGTGAAACCTGTTCTTGATTAGACTAACATAAAGGGACTTGTGACAAGTCATCTAAGATACACAGTTATTCCAACAAATCCAACACATATACGATTTTATTGTAGTGCTGTGGATAAATGTCTCTATCTTTGGATCCCTCCAACAAGCAGAAGGTCAGAGTTGTGTGGAAATGCATTATCTGCATGCATTGATCGTAACTCAAAAGCATGATTGCCCAGAAGAGGACATTGATTTCTCCACTGTATATTAATCAAGTTTCATTCTTGGGGAGTTGACGTAGAGTTAAATGCATAATCAGTGATTTATTTTTGTAGGTGTTGGAGGGAATGGGAATCTAGCTGTTAGTTTCCTTTTAATTGCTTATTTATAGGCAAGTCGTTTACAAAGATTGGAAAGATGCATCCTCTGTCTGTTCTGTTGTAACTAGCAGTATATTATCCACTCCTATCCTGAAAACAGATCTTGGTATATATTTTTGTGCCTGTTTACTCTTGGTCTTTTGAATAAGAAGATTCAACCCGGAGCATTTTTGCTCACTGTACTTCTGAGATTCGATGAACACACTATGCCAAGTTAGTTGAGATTTAGTGATACGTGCTATTTCTGGATTCCTGCCCTTAATGGGGATGGAGTAGGGTGTAACTTTTCTGCCTTATCATTTTGTTTTGTGCCCATTTTGTCTCAGTAGCAAAAGATCATTGAGCAGTGACTCATGAGGCAGTTTGAGATAGCAAATACTCAGTTCGTTCACAGGTGGCACTTGTAGGTTGAGGGTCTGTTCTTCATACTAAAACTAGTAAAGAGTTGTCAGGGAGTGTATTTCTAGGTTCATGTCTGAGTGTTAACAGATCCTGATCAAGAAATTAACTTGAAGATGCTCTTTATAGTACCATTACAGAACAAAATATAAACGTTCCTCCAGCGGCAGTTGTAAGAACAAATCCATGGCCATGGGTCCGTGCTAAGAAATTGACTGAAATTTTTGTGAACCACTTGGTTACAGTGGCAAGTCATACCTTATATAAACAGGGAGGGGTTTTCCACATCTGAGAGTGATTGTTTCTGTCATGCTCAAGTCTTTTACTTTTTACAATAAGAAATACTAATTAAAGGTAGGCTGACATTGCTATTGGTTGAAGAGTGCATGAAAAGCATGACAAATGACCACATATGTGATTCGTCTCTGAACTTAGCAGAACTTCTTAGCAGCATGTTTTGACATGCAAATCAGATTTGAATTAAGCTGTGTCTGATGCTTGAGTGTACCTTGAGAGTTGCCTCTAAGGCTTTCACAAACTCAGCTTTTATGGCACTTGAGTCTGTCTCCTACTTCCCCCTCCCAATATATTTCAACTGTTTTTGGAGTTTGCTTGCTTTTGGACTGTCGCTGGGTGAGAGGCTTTTTTGTTGCTTGAGTAGGTTTTTTCTTTTTCTTCCTTTTTAAATTTTTTTTTTTTCCCTCCTTACTGGTAGATTTGCGAAGTAATCTTTAAAAACATGAGTCACGTGTAACTTAGGCAGGAATGTTTGCCAATGACCTTGTGTAAGCTGTGCACCGCTTTCTGGAAGCGGTAGCTGAGATGAGTTCAGTGCCAGGATCAGATGAGTTGCGGCAGAGCAGCACTGTGGTGAAGTTCTCTGCCTCTCAGGGCAGGCTAACCTCTGTGAGGTCCCTTTGCTCTGAGCTAGGCTTACTCTGGCACCTGAGCTATCTTGGCGCTCTTCTGTACATGTCAGTCTGCAGCACAGACATACGTTTTTCTCCAAGCCCTTCTACTCTCAGGTTGCTTTCATTTGTACTCTTAGGGAGAGTCATCCATCAGAGGTAGATGGGTGTTTCTTTACAATGTGCTTCCTCAGGTTTACATAGAAGCTGCCATGTAGCCAGCATCGCTCAGACTGTTGGTCTTTCACATGAAAATACTTTGCGGCTGACTTTGAGGCATTCTGACTTCTGCATCTCTTCTCGCATGGGCACAAACATGCCCAGCCTGCCTTGCCACCTCCCCAAAAGGCTCTCTGAATAAATACAAAAATCTCTCTGACATTTCCACACGCCATTTAAGCAGACAGTGGAAATACTATATTCCCCCTCGATATATATTACGTATCGTCCCAAAGCTCCTCGTTGTCGTGTGGTGATATTGCATGGTCCGAATGAGTCACAGATTCCCGGACTGTGGAGAATCCCATGTGAAATCTGAGAAGCAGGGGGACCAGGATGAGGTGTCTGAATCCCACTTTCCACACCACATAGAGAATATGTAGGAACAGCCTTCCCTTCCTTATGTGCCTCTGGGGACATGATTAACAACAACAGTAATTAGCATTTACAATTTAGCAGTCTCTTAAAAGCCAAAATAAATATAAATAGTCTCTACTGCCAGAAGATTTGGAGGTTTTTTTCTTCCCCACTCAGTTGTTCTTTTGCTAACATTTTAGTCCAGTGATTTGTCAGATCTTATTTACCCAGGAAAAAATGTTTCTTGTGTCTGCTGCGCTGTTGGTTCTGTGTTCATGTAAATTTTATGTGACTTAAGATTTCTCAGTTCTTTAGTGTTTTCGTGCTTTTGTAAAACAGCAGATTGTGCATCTCTTTGAGCTATTGCATCAACTGTTACGGAATCAGTTTTCTGCGGTATTTTTCAAAATCCTACCTCTGAAGCTGCTTAAAATCATCAGAAGGTTTTGACTGGGCTGGTTTGGATTTGTCCTTTCCACTCAGCCCCTTTCTCATCCCTAAGATTCCAAAAACCAACACCCTTTTCTGTTGTCCAGAACTTCTCGTAGGAAGAAGAAAGTAAGGTCAGGACTATGTTTGGCGATACACAGTTTAACAAAATAACATGGAAAATCCTTTTCCGTTTTGTGTACTTGTGCTGAATTTTGCTTGGAGCCGTGGCTGTCTCTACCCGTGCTGGTCTCGAAAGCGAGTATTTTACAGAGTGAGCGATGCTGCCATGTGGTGCAGGAGGGGCCGCACGAGCGCGCCAGCCTGGAGGGAACACCGCTGCTTGGGATGGGGGACGCCGGCACCCTGACGGGGTCAGGGCTTTGGGAACCCCTCCAGAAATCCCGGAGGCAGTGGGGGCTCCTGCTGCAACACGATTCCCAGTGTGCCCTGTCCTGACTGAGACATTTAAAAGTGATAGACTATCCCTTCCATGTTTAAAATGTCTTTTGGAGTCAGGCAGTAGGCCTAACGAAGGAGTGAATAACATACCAAACTCCTGGGAAGAAGCCTATTTTTGCTTTCTCAAAGTTGTATACTACAACTGTAGAAGACGAGTCTGATTTTTTTTTTTTTTTTAAATGAATTCATTGTAAAAAAGACTTGTTGATTCCCTGGTTCTTTTGAGTGCAACCGTGTAAGAATTCCATTTATTGCTGAATTTTGCTCCACCATATACTCACTTTTCCTTTTTGTCTTTTTCTAAATTACATTTGCAAGGGGAACCTTCAAAATGTCTTGACAGCTTGAATTAAAACTGTGAAGAGGTCTCAGCTGCTCCATTATTCTCAATAGATCTCTGACATAAAGTGGGGATTTAGCAAAGCACTTAAATACTTGATTCTCATAAAGCACATGCTTAAGTGCTGTTGAAGTACCTGCACTTTTGTGCAGCTTTGTGGATTTGGTACCATAGGTTTATTGAATCAGACCTGTTTCACTGCTTAGAACCTTAGCAAGAAGAGTGAACCCAAGTGCTTATACCACCATTCAGAATACATCCTTCCTCCCTGCTAAAATCATAGATGTACAAATTTAGCTTAATAACAAAGTAGTTGTAGGACAGCTACTCTCAATTTCCACACTCATGTTTAGTTCTCTCCAAGATTCTACTGCAATTTCCAGTGCATCTGGGAATTTCTCTGGAGACCTTAATTCCATTGTGCTCTGCAGCATTTCCGTGCAGGCAGCTGTACGGATAGCTCATCACTTAAAATCGTATGTTTTAGGTACTTAGTGCTATTTGTGGAGCTATGGAGCAACACACAGCCTTTAATATCATTATCCTCAATTATCTTTCTGAAGTTTGCATCTGTTATTACTCCACCTGGGAAAACAGGATCCAGAAAAGTAAAACCAGAAGTCAGACAGCCCGTCTGAAGCACAGCAAGTAATTGGACCCCTGGATCCTAGGCTGCCACTGTAGTCACTGTACTGCATTCCTCGAATCTGTGATAATTAAAATGACTGTCTGAGCCATTGGTTGATGGGGGGGTCTGTGACCTTTACATCTGGGAATATGAGAACAGCAAGTCAGTGAGCTAGGGAGAGATGCCTTCTGGCTCTTCCAGTAGTTGCTGACTCTTAGAGCACTGAATTTATTAAATAAGTAAAGACTTAAATTTCACAGAACAGTTTGATTTCAGCTCTAAAAATTCTACCTTTTCAAATTCTACGAACTCATATTCTTCATGAATTGTAGAGCTGAAATTCATGTAGAATAGATTTCTGATTTGGTTGCTGCAAGACCACCCTTCAGTTAGAGGGGTGGGGCGGGGGAAGAAACAGCCTCACTGGAAATGCTTAGTTATGAGATGTCCAAGTTTGAAGGCAATTTACTACCTGGTTTTTCATTTCAAATAAGGGGCAGGTTTAGAGACTTTAAAAAAAACCCACGTAATTTCAGTTCTTGACAGGTGACTTCACATTTGTGGCTTGTACATTAGGTCATGTAAGGTTTTATAACACACTAGTACCTGTTGCAGCTCTAGATTAGAACAGGCTCTTTAGAGCCTTATGCCCCATTCCTTATGTGTTAAGTATTTTTCAAATTTCAGTTCTCTTTAATGAAGACTCCTTTGCATCAGCCCATTTTCTACAAAATTATCAGTATTTCCTTAGTACTGAGTGTTTAAAAAAAAAGTGGCAAAACACTTCTTAGAGTAGTTATTGTATATAAACTGTAGTGGCTACAAGTGTCATCTCCTGCAACAGACTTTTTGAGTACCCATGGGATTTGCAGAAATGCATTGTCTTTTTTTTAATTACCCAGAGCTGTAATGAATAAAGTTTTACTGATTATTGGCTTAATAGTGTATTTGCTTGGGACTTTATCTTAATGGTGACCAGCAAGGCTTGCTTTTATCAGTAAGAAATCTTGAAAACAATCTTATTATCTTAAACATGAGGTATCAAGTGCTACTCTCTTTTTTAGGAAAGCATGGTGTCACCTTAATTCCCTTTTGAAATACAAAAATGTGGCTGCAGATAAACAGTTTTAGTTTGGGAAGCTGGAAAACTGTATTTTTCAGATAAAGTGCATTCTCAAATATTTGAGGAAATAAGTCTACCTCTATTGATACTGCAGTTGCTAGATACTTGACATATTTGTTAGAAGCCTTGGTTTTGTGGGGTTTTTTTCAAGGATTTGTTATTGGTGATTTTAGTCTATGTTGTGTTGAAATTCTACAAAAGCCCACCCAGAGGTTTTTGAAGGAACAGTAAGATTATCGGTAATTTCCAATTATGTGAATCCATATTTAAGTTGTAGCTATATATTTGACTGAAAACTGTCTTCAACGGGTAATTATAGAAGTACTGGTTAATGTAGACATGCATTTCTGAGAGAAGTGCTGAGACTCCACGATAACTGCCAACTTTTCATTTGATGTCTAGGTATATCGGTATACACATTTACACTAAAATGCATTACTGGTTTTGTTGGGTTTTTTTATTTTTTAGATCGCACTGTTTTTAGAGTTTCTCTAAATGACTAAAAACCTACTAAGAACATATTTTCACAGGGAGATATATAGGCTGTTAACATTATGGCTATTTAGTTGCTGTTCTGATTCTTTACTTTTTTTAGATCTGTTATTTTTCTGACTTCTAGTTGCCTGTAGCTTTTGAATTAAAAAATAGCCTCTGGGAAATCAATCATAAAATATTCATTCACTCTAAGGAGGCAAGGATTTCATCTGTTCAGGTCCTTTTAAAACTTCTAAATACAAGTTTGCAATGGGTTTCTACTCTGTGAAAGTGAATTACAGAGTTAGATATGTTGAAAGACACTTAGCTTTGCTCTTGTTGAATATTTATACCCATTTAGAATTGAATGAGTGAAGGAGTAGGCATGTATGGTGTAAAGATCTCAATATTGAGCTGTGGTGACTGTCTGAACTGTTCATAATATCATTGATCAGTAATACCACTAAAACTAAAGAGATGCATCTAGCATAACTGCCATTGTTGTGCTTTTTAAAATAGCTTTTTATAGTATACTCCCTTATCCAAGAAACTATTGAGTAGTGATGTCCTACACTCCGTGAAAATAACAAGACTTCAGGAAGATTTGAGGTTTTTTACTATTGTATGTTTAATACCTCAAAAGAATTTAAAGATAAAAGTACTCCAGTGAAGGGAAGCTATTGGGATTTGTGTTACATGAGGAACATGAGCACCCTTTTCACCACTCCTATCACATGATTCTTCTAATGAATTGTGGTAGTTGGGAGTTGTAAAAACAACAGGTTTCCTCAGTGTTGTACTGTCATCATAGATTTTGCATTACTAGGTAGTCCCAGGCAGCAGTGACAACTTGGTTTCTACGTTTAGCAAGTATCATCTACCTGCCAAACGAAAATGTACGTGTATATGTGATGATACCTGTTCTGTTATTTGAAAACAGATGCAACCTGAACCTAATTGTAGACTTTAGGCATGCCATAGAATCATTAAGGTTTGAAAAGACCCCTAAGATCATCAAGTCCAGCCTTCAACCCAACACCTCCATGACCACTAGACCATGTCCTGAAGTGCAACATTTACTTGCTTATTGAACACCTCCAGTGTTGAATAACACTCCACCACTTCCCAGGGCAGCCTGTTCTGATGTGTTACCACTCTTTCAGTAAATAAATCTTTCCTAATATCCAATCTAAACCTTCCCTGGCATAACTTAAGCCCTCTTCATCTTGTCCTATCACTATTTACTTGTGAGAAGAGACCAACACCCACCTTGCTACAACCTCCTTTCAGGTAGAGAGCAACAAGGTCTCCCCTCAGCCTCCTTTTCTCTGGGCTAAACAACTCCAATTCCCTCACCCACTCCTCATAAAACATGTTCTCCAGACCCCTCACCAGCTTTGTTGCCCTTCTCTGGACCCACTCCAGCACCTCAATGTCTTTCTTATACTGTGGTGCCCAAAACTGAACACAGTACTCAAGGTGCACCCTCCCCAGGGCCAAGCACAGTTCCTACTCCTGCTGGCCCTGCCATTCCTGATGCAGGCCAGGATGCTGCTGGCCTTCTTGGCTACCAGGGCACACTGCTGGCTCAGGTTCAGCCAGCTGTCCACCAGCACCCCCAGATCCTTTTCTGCCAGGCAGCTTTCCAGCCACTCTTCCCCAATCTTGTAGTATTACGGGGGTGGGTTGTGCAGGGCCTAGCACTTAACGTTGTTGAACTTCATACAGTTGACTTTGGCCGATCAGTGTAACCTATCCAGATTGCTCTGTAGAACTTTCCTACCCTCAAGCAGATCAACACCCCTGCCCAACTTGATGTTGTCTGTAGACTCCTGTGAGTGCTCTCGATCCTCTCATCCAGATCATTGATTAAGATGTTAAACAAGAATGGCTCCAAAATCGAGCCCTAGGGAACACCCTTCTCCTATTAATTGTGTTTTAGAGTGATAGTCTGCATGTCCTGTGTATTTACATAATAAAGGTTGATCCAACTGTGAATTGAAATCCAATGTAGCTTTTTAGCAAGCTATACTTAGAGTGAGTTATGATTTTCCTTTCATGTTTGCTATTCCTTATTTTGAACTGTAGGATACAGAAATGCTTGTAGTAACTATGCTTATGATAGTTAAGCTTAATTTTTGTATACATTTTTCTGCTTTGGAATTGTGTTCATAAAGTTCTTTAAATCAGTTACAATGTATTTTGTCCAGTACTTTGTTTTTGATTTCTTTTGGATTGTCATTATTGCTTATATACCCTGGGAAAAAAAAAAAAAAAAAGAAAAAAAAGAGAAGGACTTTATACAATGAGATCTTATCCTAAATCTTTTCTTTCTGTTTTTTGTTTTGTTTTCACTTAGGAATTTTATGTGGTTGGTGGCGATGGAAAAAGATGAAAAACAAGTTGGCCTCCTGAAGAAAGAAAGTGGCAAATACTTAATGGAACTTTATTACTGTGGAACCATGTTTTGAGTGCTCCTCCTAGACATCTATCGTAAATATTCTAGATATCAGCAGATTGATATGATTGGAAACCTGGCTCATCAAACAGTATACACTGGAAGAAGCCTGCTTGGAATGTGACATTTTGTATTGCTTCTGAAAGTGTGTGAGAAAACACTACAGACATCTACCTATTATTTCTCAACTCTGCATCTCGATTCAGCTATAGCAAAACTAGTCTTTGAAGTGAATAGAACCAGAGCCCTTTAGGAAACTTTTATTGAACATGACTCATGGAGAAGAGCTTGGCTCTGAGATGCACCAGGATTCTGTTGTTCTAACTTACCTAGAAGGATTACTAATGCATCAAGCAGCAGGAGGCTCAGGTACTACAGTTGACAAAAAGTCTACTGGGCATAGTGGAGAGGATCAAAACTTGAAGATTTCTGGAAATATATTTCCCAACTGTCAAAGTAATGGTCCAGTTCTTAACACAAATACGTATCAGGGATCTGGCATGCTGCACCTCAAAAAAGCAAGACTGTTGCAGTCTTCTGAAGACTGGAATGCAGCAAAGAGAAGGCGGTTGTCTGATTCCATTGTGGATTTAGATGGAAAAAAGGAAGCTTTGTTAGCTGGCATGGTTGAAAATGTGCCTAAAGGCAAACAGGATAGCACATTACTTGCCTCTTTGCTTCAGTCATTCAGCTCTAGGCTGCAGAGTGTTGCTCTGTCACAGCAGATTAGGCAGAGCCTTAAAGAGCAAGGGTATTCCCTTAGCCATGATTCTTTACAAGTGGAGAAAGATTTAAGGTGCTATGGTGTTGCATCCAGTCACCTGAAGACTCTACTGAAGAAGAGTAAAGCAAAAGATCAGAAGCTGGACAACAGCCTGCCTGATATAACAAAGAACCTGCCCAAAGAGAGGTTCATAGAATCTCCTCATGCAGTGCAGAGCGGACCTAAAGTGATAAATGAGCCGTTGTCATGTGCTGCAAGATTACAAGCTGTTGCAAGCATGGTAGAGAAACGATCTAGTCCTGCTGCTTCACCGAAGCCCAGCGTAGCATGTAGCCAGCTAGCTTTACTCCTTTCAAGTGAAGCTCACTTGCAGCAGTACTCCAGGGAACATGCTGTAAAAGCACAAAATGCAAATCAGATAGCAAGTGAGAGACTTGCAGCTATGGCCAGATTACAAGAAAGCACTCAGAAGGATATTGGCCAGTTGGGTTTATCAAAAGGAATGACAAGCCATCTCAATGGTCAAACAGGATCAGCAACCAAAACAGTATCTAGCAAAAGCAATATGGCACCATTTCAGAGTTCAGTGGGAATCATGCATTCACCTCCCAAAACTGCAGGGTACAAAAATACTTTGGAAAGGAGTAACCTGAAAACCTCTCCCAGCAACAGTTTGCTCTTGCATCTACTGAAGAGCCAGAACACCACCAAACATGTCAAAGGGCATGAACAGAGTGAGAGAGCCAGCATTTTTGAAGACAGCAGCACACCAACAACTATTGATGAGTATTCAGACAACAATCCTAGTTTTACAGAAGATGACAGCAGTGATGATGAAAGCTCCCATTCTAACTGTCTTCCTATAGACCTATCATTTAAACACAGGACAGATAAACCAGATGCAGGCCCACCTGCATCACTGGATAACTTGACTCAGTCCTTGCTTCATAGCTGGGATCCAAAAGTTTCCTGTCCAGACAACAAGGAAGACAAAGACACTCCGAAAACTCCCAAGCTGAATCCTCATCAGAAAGTAACACTGCTTCAGCTGTTACTTGGGCATAAGAGTGAAGAGAAGGTAGACAAGAGTAATGACCCTCAGGGACCACACAGTGCAGCTGATGTGGCAAAATTCACTGTACAGACTGGTAAAAGGACTCCTGTTACTGACAGTCCCAGTGCAAATCGAATGACTCCGTTAAGCACTCCACCTTTGCTGGCTTCTACAAAGGCAGACTCTCCTATAAATCTCTCGCACCAATCGTTAGCCATCAAGCATAGCTCACCACCATATGCCTGCAGCATTCAGCCAGACAGGCTGGTGAATCCCGCATCTAAACATTTGATAGACCTTTCTAAAAACAAAGAAATTCAAGGAGCCAAGCTCAGCAGGAACAATAGTCCCCAGAACTCTTCGGCGTTCAGTGCCAGCAAGCTGTTGCAGAACCTTGCTCAGTGTGGCATGCAGACTTCCATGTCAAGTGAAGAACAAAGAGTTAGCAAACAGCTGCTAGCTGGGAACACAGATAAACCTGTTGGCTTGATTGATAGATTGAACAGCCCTCTGCTTACGAATAAATTGAGTATGCATGAAGAAAATAACAAAATATTCAGTTGTCAGCCTGCAACCGCTGAACAAGGACTTCCAGGTTCAGAAATAGAAAATCTTCTTGAAAGGCGCACTGTCCTTCAGCTGCTTCTGGGAACTCCCAATAAAGGTAAAAGTGAAAAGAAAGAGAGGATGCTTTTAAGAGATGAAAGTTCTCAAGAACAGACGGATAAGGCTTTGAATGAGCAAATATTGACGGTGAAAATAAAAACCGAACCATCTGAAGAATCAAATGTTCCTTATAATTCAAATGCACAACAAGTAAGAGAGTGCAGGGGTAACAAATTCCAAGGATTTGTTCATTCACTGAAGAGAAACACAGCTACTTCTCCAGCATCTGAGGAGCTGAAATCTGAGCCTCTTTCACCTCAGGATTTCTCTTTTTCCAAAAATGGCCTGCTAAGTAGGTTGCTGAGACAGAATCAAGACAGTTACCCTGCAGATGAGCTGGACAGAAGTCACCGAAACAATGAGCTGACACACCTTGAGTCAAAGAGTCTTTGCACAGTACCGAAGAAGAGGAAACTTCATGCTGAGCCTTTGGAAAGTCCATTAAAAAAGATGAAAAGTAATGCGTCTGATGCTGCAAACAATCACACTTCTACCGAGGCACTGTATGGGCCTTTGCTTAACCAGCAAGAACTGAAATTCAGCAGAAGTGATGCTGAATTTAAATATGCTGTAAGTCATGGTTCAAATAATGAAAGTGAAAACAGGAGTTGGTCTAGAGATAGTAAAGGCTTTAATGTGTTGAAACAGCTGCTTCTCTCGGAAAACTGTGAGAGAGATCTGTCACAACATAGGAACAGCATAGTAACGGAGGGCAAGAAAAAAGGAAACAAAACCAGTGCAACAATTAATAAACCTGAATTCAGCATTTCTTCAGTAAATGCTGAATTCAGGTTTATTAATTTTTGC
>WEIS01061407.1:0-11717 GCA_013389965.1 Todus mexicanus | reverse complement strand
CACCTACTTTCACATCTCTTGTTTCTTTACCCAAATAATTCAATTACTCAGCATGAAAATATTTCTCCCTTGATTCTGATTGTTCTATGGCTGATGATGGTGTGAGGTGCCATGATGGAGTGCGCTCAAGGACCTCTTAGATGAGCCTATATATTTGCATTGCTAATTTCCTGCCTTGAGAGGGAAGGCAATGGTTGACTTTGTTCCTTGTTTGATTCATAGATCTGTCTTTTTACTGAGGATTGATTTGTATGTAGGCAGCGAGAGAGGCTTGGATGTATGGGTTGAACTGGCAGTGCTTGAGCACAACTGGAGTACTGCTTGTTTGCAAGCAGACACTGAAAAATGGGAAAACAATTGCATTACGAAAGTATTGTTAAGGTGCCTGTGAAGAAGCTCTATGTGTAAAGACCTTCACAAAGAGATGCTTCTGGTCTGTGTGGACCAGAAAAGAGAGATGATCCAAGGAGAATTTAGAATGGATAGTTTGAAGCAAATGGAAATCATTGATAATACAAAACCAAAAATGCTTTGCATGGGCTTAGTGTTAGCATCAGACTCACATTGCTGGTATGATGCAGAAAAGCCATAAATCAATGGAATGCTGGAAAGAATTATGTTTCTTTAACAAGTGGTATAAGACTTGGAGGCTTAGCCCAGACCAAGTACAAAGTAGAAAGCTTCACAAAAAATAATTGAAGTCTCTGCAAAATATTTCAATTTTTTATTGATTGAAGGCAATTATCCCTTAATTGCATATTTAAATGAGGTATTAGGAGGTTTAACTAAGCAATGCCTCTTAATTGCTGCTGCACACTAGGTGTCACAGATTGTGTTTATTTCATATGTTAATTAAAGAGAATGGGTATTTTATTTTATTGACTAGCAGGCTCTTCAAGCTGCACTGCTTAGGACCGAGGATGTCTCAGGTGTCCACAGGACCCTGGGTATTAATATAATTGTTAGAAAGGTTCCAGTTTTAAATGAAGAGGTATATCTCCATTTCACGGATATTTTCAGCCACTTAGACCATATATATGTAGAGGGAGGGAGAATCTGAACCCAGGTAGTATTACCTCCAATGATACAGAAGTGCTTAAATGTAGGCACAACCACAGCAAAGGTGTGCAAGTCAAGAGCACAGGTCTTCCCTGTCCACGCTGAACACACTGTTCTAAGGTTGTGAAGCAACCGAAGGGGTCGAGATTTGAAATACCTGGCATGATTTTCAGGCTGTGACATCAATCTTTGAGGTTTTGTTGCACAGTCAGTTGTGGTTCATACCTTGGAGTTAGCAGCCCCACCACTGCCAGGTCAGGGAAAATTGTCTGGATCCCCCGTGGTAGTTCTGAGCTGGTTTTTAGGATAGCTTTACGTGAATGGTGGGGGTTTCTTAAAAAAACCTTTCTTGTCTGACTGTGTAGCTACTGAAAGAGTGAAATACAGTAGAACCAAGCATTAAGGTGGGATACGGTTGTCTGTTGGTGGGTAGTACATGCCTACACGGTACTGGGTCTTAATCTTCAGGCTTTGACAGTATCTACTTTTTCTATAAGATGAAAATAATCAGGCAGAAAGCACTGAGGAGTTGAGACAAGCTATCCTGTCTAGTCAGAGGAGTGCTATGCTGTATCTATATGGAGGGGGCAGACGGATGGAAACTGCAAACTGGCCGATACGAACTTTCTCTGGGACAGAAACCATACAACCGTGTTAGTGAGGTTTGTACCTGAGCTTATAACGCCCACTGAGAGGCAAAGCATGTTAATTCAGGAACAATCTAGAACTCATGGCGTCAAATAGTTTCTGGATGAGAGCAAGTGTAGCTCAGAGCTCAGGCAAAAGGGATGCATGTGGCTGCACCCGGAGCAGCTCACGGGTGTGGTGGTGTTAGTGAGAAACCAAAGGTGGTTTCAGGGCATATCAGGCATGTAGCTGCTCAGGACATGGAGAAGAAGTACATGTAAGGAGAAGCAATCTTGAGCTGGAACCAGAGGAGAAGAGATCTGCCAGAATGACCAGGGGGACAGCCTATCCTGTTATGGGAAACTCAGAAACATAGTGTATTTTGTCTTGAAAAACAGCAGCAGATGGCAGGAGCCTGAGCAATCTTCAAGCACAGGCCTAGGGCAATGGGCTGCATCCTTGCCCAAGGAGGAAGTGACTGACTTGCAGTAGGAGCAACGGCTCTAGCCGTGCTCCAGCTCCTGGGGATGCTGCAAAGGCAGAGTGCAAGCAGGTGGAGGAAGATAGGGGGGATGAAGGATCTCCCACCTGGTTCTGGAGAAAGAGGTCTTGAAGGAGAAAGAGAGAAATTTGCAGACCCATTCCCACTCTGCCCAAATTTCTACTCCCCAGGGATCCTTCCCAACTTCTACCTAGTTCCCACTGGTTACTGCTCCCTCCCCAGTACCTCTTTTGCTGGTCAGCATTAAAGGGAAGGCTGTTTCTGTACTACTGTGTATTCATACAAGCTTCATTCGTCCACAAAGGTGGTGGGGGATCAGAATTGGGAAAACAGGAGACCTGTGTCAGCAAAAATGGAAAATTCACAGGAGAGTATGTGGGCATAAATTGGCCTTGAGTCAATTCAGGCTGGAAAGTGAGGTTCAGAAATGACCTTCTAGTTAGGGCAGTGGAAGAAAAAAGTACTGTGAAGATGGAGCTGAACTGGTTTATTTGTTGAATCACCGATTAGTGTTTTGGAGCTGGTTGTTGGTGCCAGAGAATAGTTCTTCCAACTCTACTTTCAAATGTAATATTCCATAAATTATGTTTCTGGTGTGTTTTTCTACCTTTTGCTAAACATATACGGGATTTTCAAAGAAGCACCAAAATCCCATGGCTGTTGTTTGAGCACAGGGCATCTGGCTTTCTTTTGTGTTTTGGAAGAACCAATTGGAGCCAGTAATGATAGGATGATCATGGACATTATTTGTGCCTTCTGTCAGAATATAAAAATGCAGAGCCAGAGTAAGAACCATCCGCTTGAAGTATTGACCAGACTGTTAGAGTTAACAGTGAATTTCCTCTCTTTTAAATGTGTTAAATCCGACCCTAGATTAAATTTAAACTACTTTGCTACAGCATAATCCACCAGGGACACTCTGACTTTCCATTGACTTAAATGGAGCCTCTACTGAACAATTAGAGCAAAGCACAAAATCTGCAGTGTGACTGTAGAGATGAAGTGGTTAACATCCTTTTTTTGTGTGTGCGTGTGGGTAATTTCCCCTTTTAGTTCTTACTGTGTCGTTATAATTAGTAAAGCCCAAGGGTTCAAATCTGAACTAACAAAGGGCAGCAGCGGGATAGTTTGTGTTGTTACTGCTGCTTATTACATCTATCATTATCATCTCACCGTGACCTTAGGCTTCCCCCTCTGGCTTATCATTTCTTCTCTCCATTTCATTTGCCTGCTGTAAGCACTTTGGGGCAGATCTGGTGGTTTGGTGGTCCAGACCTACAACACCAGGAGTTTATTCTACATTGAGGTCTGTGGGAGCAGCAACACAACTTTTAGAAAGCAGGCTGACAGATTCATGGTTCAATGGCAGGTCTTTTGGAAAGGCAAATGCTACCATGTTGAGCGTGTCTTCGTGGAGTCCAGTAACTGTCTGTTGTAGGACTAACTCAGGGCCAAGCCTTACATGACAGCACATTACAGGACTGGTCTGGGAACGCCTCTGCTCTGACTCTAAACACAGGCTGCTACATTGCGGATGTAGGGATATGCCTGGTGAGCGGTGCAAGGACCCACAGGAAAAAGAGAAGGCTTAGATGTACACACAGTTCAGTTTTAAGAGAGCTCAACCATGGATTGATCAGACTTATCAGCAGGACATTTCCCTCCAGGACGGACTGGCAAGACTGCTGCAGCCTGTTGCATCCTTTGCTGAAGTTCAGGCACGCCTGCTGCAGCAGATGCAGAGGCTTCATGGGCTAGTGACATGTTGGTGCCTCCCATACTCTGCCAGCATTGAGACTTTGAAAAGCTGAGATATTTTTGTCGATCTAACATCTTCAGACTAACACAGGGGTGCAGCGACAGAACACGGCAGCTTCTTAACGATTAAAGAGGAGACCATTCTGGACAATTTATGGCTCCCTTTTGGCCAGAAATCTGTGGAACATTATGTTGTCCCTCGCTGGGCAGAGGTTTCTGAGATGCCCGTAATTTAGCCCATAATGTAGGAGAGGCTTAATATTAAAACATGAACTACAATGGGTTGAAGAGAACCAGACAAGTCTTGACATCAGCAGCCTTTTCTTCCCTTCAATTCCTCAGCGCGGTTCCTATTGTATGAACCTCATCACTAATGGCACTGGAGAGGGATCCAGCATCGTCTGACTGCTAGGGCTTTTGCCACTGTATCATTATTTCTCCTTCTAGTAGATCTAGGCAGGACCATGATCAAAATATTGCGGGCGGCCAGCAAACTTCTACTGCCACAAGAGGGGCTGAGCTGCTGTTTGTGCGGGGAGGATGGAAATTTCAAAGTTCATCTGGTTCCCATCTCTGGAAGTATTCAACTACAGCACACAAAGCGTTCACAGTACACCGGGAATTCAGTCATTTTATGCAGGTCAGCCTTACGATGAAAAAGTTGATATCAAAATGTTTAACTTCAAAAAGGGTTATATTCAATTTCCTAGTGAAGGCTTGAGTCAGTTCTCATTTTAATCTCACCTGCGTGTCTGCCCCTAGGTAAAATGTCATTGTATTGTCACATTTGATTGTAATAATCATAGTCATTTGGCCAGCAACAGAATCACAGGCCTGAACATTCGTGATGAGTTAATCCAAATTCACATCCAGATAGGTCACCTGTCCCACTTTTGAAATGAATAGAGCCATTTATTTGCACCTGGATCATCAAATTAGGATGCAGCTCTGTCCTCTGAGGTCCTTTCTTCTATCTTACCTTATCTCCTGCTCCCCAGACAACATTTTTCCTGCTTAGGGCAGCTACTCCAATGACTGATTCTGAAACTGCCGAAATAACACAGACTCTTCCCCTATCCAGAGAAACCAGCGTTGCCATATTGTTTGTGTCTTTCCTTTCATAAGGAGTCCATGAATATGCTTCCTTAAGTCACTGAAGGAAAATACTTCCAAGAAAAAACTCCTGTCTTGTCTTTAAGAAAAATATTTGGACTGGTAAAATGCATTGTACTGTGAAGGATAGTTCCAATTTACAGACTCATGAGCTTATGAGTGGAATAAGCTTCCATCCTTATCTTTATGTTACAGCAATGGCACCCACATACGATAAGTCTTCTCTGGCAGAATTTTGAAAAAGTAATTCCAGTGCAGTGAATATAAAATAAATGCTATCAAGGAAAAATATTTTTTTGCTCCCCTGGAATAGAAAACATTATTGAAACTGTTGGATGCCTCGGGAGTCTATTCATGCAAAATCTATTTCTGCAGTCAAAATATATTCTATTCTGCAGATATTTTTTCAATATGTGACTGAGACTTCAAGACAGAAAGAAATAGCCATTTTGGCCAGGAAAGAACTGGCATGCGGTCTGGGTTTAGGTGAGCATAGATTTTTGCATGAAAATTATAGTAATTACGGGTATTTGTAAACAGCGATTTTTGCACTTTAACGGCCTAATCGCATGGTCAACAGCTGGAAGTTGCTCTATGCAGATTCTTACCTAACACATAATAAAAGTCACCCTTTGCTGCATTTCCACAAAGAAACAAATTATAGCACAAAAGAGACCTGCCAAATGCAATCTTTCATCCTCTTCTGCTCCTTAAAGAGGATGTTTGAATATTCTGATTTTAAAAAAGGAATAAAACAAAGGGAAAAAATAATTTATGTATATCTAAAATGTGTGTCAAAAGAAAGAAAGAATAGAAAATGCTGATGTATATGTACTACTTAGCCATTTATTGTAATATATGCATTTCCTTTGCATTTGAAAGTTCATATGTCATGCATAGTACGCATCTGCTCCTTTCATTTTTAATTCTTTTTAAAATACATATTTTTAATTTGTCCCTATTGTTTTCTCAGATGGTTCCATTACAGCAATTTAAAAGCATATTCAGCAAGCAAAACCACACAAAATGACTCTTGTCATATTGAAAATCTTGGCAACCTGATGAACTATTCGCTATCTAGCTGGAAAAAAAAAAAGAAAAGATAAAAGATAAAAGAAAAAGAAAAACCAGAGTAAGTCTGACCAAGCCCCCTAGACTGCTGGGAAACACCTCAGTTAAGCATCCTGGTCCCCAGGTGTCCCAGTCCAGGCATAGCTCAATCAATTAGAAGTTGCACTAGCTGGTGTTGGTGGTTTACGTTAGTCTTTTTCTTTGCATTTAGAAGTGCCTGGGAAATAAAAGGGCACTTGCTGCAGCTCAGCTGACAAATGGTAACTTCAAATCGTTAATTTGGTTGTGATGAACATCCTTTATCCTTAGGCTTTCTAATAAGGTGCTGTCAATTTGTATCACTTCTAATCTTCTGCATTGTTGTCCCTGTTTCTCTGCTGAACATGGGTTGACAATTGTGCTTAGGATTTTCTATAGCCAAGTTTTCAAAAATGAGTGCATAAAAACTTGTGGTATGCCCAAAGCTTCACTGGGAGCTGGGGAGAAATGCACAACTCCAGCTCTTTCTCTTTCTTGCCTTCATAGTTACTTCCCTTCAGTCAACTCGCTGATAGTTATATGGGTTGTGTTAATAAGCATTGGGTTATATAAAGCTGCTCATCTGTGGGTTAATTTGTGCATGGAATCAGTTTGTATATGCAGTTTATAATGTTGTCACTAGCGCCTGAAACTCAAGTATAAATTTAGCCTAAAACTTGCAGCGGAGGAGCAATGAATTGTAGAAACTATGGAGGAGTGAAAACCATGAGGAACTCCAAAGCCCTTGTAAGGAGCTACCTTTTAAAAGATCAGAAGCAGAAAACAAAAACACTTAGCCCATGGGACTCTGTCCCCAGGACATGCTGTTTTGCTGGGGCAAGGGCAGGATGCCAGTTTTCTGGGGCTGTAACTGGGACTTCAACATCCCTTGCCAAGCCCCAGCTGCGGAGAACTCAGAGGAATGTAGTGGTAATGCTCTGGCATAGAGCAGGTCCCACATAGCTAATACCAGCCTGACATTTGGGGCTGCCCTGCAGGTCTGGGGCAGGGGCAGCTGCTGCTGGAGGCTGGGTGCGACAGAGGAAACAGGGAAGGTTGTCCTTTCTTTCCCGTGCTGTTGTAGGGAATTCCCAGTTGCTGGTTGGGTTGAGAGTCACAGCTTTCATGTTGCACTTACAAGTCCTACCTTGCGGCTCACTTGTCCCTTCCTTACCCCTAGAAGACCATTCCATCAGCAGGCACTTGACATATGTTTGGATTCATTTTGCTCTTTCTCCCTTTTTGACTCTGTATATGTTATTCCTTGTTAATTTATGAATTGCTGTGAGTCTTTCACTTGATTCTTATAAAATGTTGTGCATTTAAAGGTGTTTGATTCTTTCATTGCTAGTATTAATCGCTTCACTATCAATTCCCTTTCCCCATCTGTTGTTTTGAAATAGCATTATATATTATTATGCCTCTTCATTGCTTTGGCTCTCTGTCACAGCTGAATGCTTTTTTACCGCACCCTCTGTGGAGCTTCTAATATCCTTTTTCTCCCTTGTTCTCATGACAGTGCTCCAGTTCCCTGAGTCCTGGTGTGTTCAGCAGAGATTCTCCTGGGTAACTTTTAGGTCATATTGCCCCCGAGTTTTAACATCTCTCTCAGCTTCTCTCCCTCTTCCTCTCCAGCGACTTGTCCTGTCCGTCTGCTAAAGGTAACCAACCTGTTGTAGTACCAGCAGAAGTGGATTCGTGCCTGTAACTCAGCCGTCAGCCTGGTATCTCAGCTGAGATCACCAGCAGGGAGAAGAGTCACAGGTGACTTACTGGGAAGCCTTCACTGACTTCGTTGGTCTCTGGCAGGTCCCACTCAGGTTCCCCAAGAGCACCCATGTGAGCTGATTAGGTATTTCATGGCAGAATTACCTTGTGAGTTACTATAGCATCCTATTTACTGCTGCTTCTTCTTCTTTTTTTTTTTTTCTTTTTTTTTTTCTGCTTATCCTTTCCCTCTCCTATTGCATCTTTGTGCCCTTTTCCTGCCTAATTGGCTTCCCAGTTTTATTACCTCTTCTTTCCTCCCTGCTAATAGCAGGATTGTTTCCAAGCTGTTTTGTCAGTTCTCTACTACACCCATTTTGTTCTCCAGCCGTCTACCCAACATATTTCATGGATGTTTCCAATATTCATGACATCAAATGTCATTCCCACCTGCGTTTCAGGCTGTTTAATTTCTAGCATCTGAAAAAACCCAAGGTATTTAGGCTTTAAAGGGATAATAATGTCATTAATAAAGGGTTTTTTCCATAGCCTTTCATAGGACCATCCATAACTTGCATTTTACTCGTTGCAGTGCTAAGGGCTTATGAGCAGAGATGATAATAATGATAAACACCACTTCAGCCGATGTCCCCCAACACTGCCATCTCTGAAATCTCTTCTCTGCCCTTCACAGTGACCTTGCCCCACACTGCTTGGATGAATTCCTGCTGCTCGTTCCTCAATCATGAACATTTTCTGTACGTTATAGTTTGTATGACTGTGTGCAAGCAGAACTGTAATCCTTTTCTAGAGAAGAGGGAAATACTTTTGTTTCAAAAGGTAGCTGGGAACAGGAGTATTAGTCTGGCAGAGGATTAGGAATCACCATGCTACCAGGCGCAATGTCGCATAAATCCTGTCATACAGGGACCAGGCTCCATCACTGAAAGGAGCCATCAGCTTGATGTGTTGATCCTGGTTTTCCATTCTTTTTTTTTCCTTTTCCTTTGAAGACCAGTTTCCATCCAGCTTTTCTTGCCCAGTGAATGGCTCAGATAAACTTATTTTTCCTCCTTCTACAGCTGTTTACATAACTGCCTGCTTCTGAAGTATCTTAATAACATTATTTCCAATTTCAGTTTGAAATTCTGGGTTTTGAATGTGGGCAGCCAGAGAAGTAGACAGTATTTCAGATCTTACTGCAACACTGCTTCATACAGTTATCTTAATACTTTTCTCTTCCTGCTGGGACTATCTTACCTATCATGGACTGGATTTTGCCTTTCAGGGTTAGATCCCATTGGCAGCTTAGAGTCGTTCATGCTCTCATTAGCTGCCTTAGCATCTTAACCTCATCTCAGTAATTTTCAGCTGATGAGAGCTTCTTTACAGCAGCCATAGTATCAGCCCCTCAATGTATGAGTTTGTGCTGCATATTGCTGAATGATTTTTATTTTATTCTTTCCTTGAATGCATCTGTGATTCCTGTCTGCTGCCCTGATCCTCTTCTGTATTAACACATTCTTTCAGCTGTGGACAATCATTAGTATCCTGAAAGCAAGCACTCTCCCTATTTCTATCCAGGCCATCAGAAAATAGAGAAAGAAAGATCCAAAAATGAATTCTGAAGAAACTTCATTTGTGTCTGTTCTTCAGCCCAGTAGTTCTCCGCAGTAGTGCCAGCGGTTGTCTTCCTTTCAGCAGGCTCCCACTCAACAGTTCCTCTGTGCATCCCTATTTTCTCTAGTTTAAGAAATGATTTCCCATCTGGCACCTTATTAAATGCTTTGCTGAAGCCCAGATAAATTATACTTACCATATTTCCTTTGTCTAGAAAATCATTAATCTTTTAAAAACCCCATCAAGTTAGTCTAAAACAACCTGCAATTAGCACACTCAAACCCTTTCATAATTTTTTCAGTTCATTCCCAGTTTATCTCCATGACTTAAATTGCTTCTTTCTTTCAAAATCTGTTCCAAAGCCTTCAGGTATTTGAGGTCAGTCTGAGTTATAATTGTCAAAGCTTTCTTCTTCTCCCCCTTAACTGTAGGTACTGCATTTGTTGGTTTTGCATCCCATGAGCTGACAGTCTTGTCAAGAATACCTGTGACTGTTCCTGTAGTTTCACATACCGATCCTGTCCAAATTCTGAATGAGATTATCCAGATCGTCCCAGTAAAGACAATTAAGCCCTTGTATTGTTTGCTGTTGTTTGCAGTGTAGTAAAACCTCATTCCCATTATCTGTCTTACCTTTGCCTTCTGTTCAATGTCATTACTCTTATTAAAGTTTGAGCTAAAGGCTCTTTAAGTGGTTCTTTATTCATCAGGTCCATAGATCCTTCTTTTGTTTTGTTTTGGTTTTTTCCCCTCCTGCTAGGAATACAGCTTTCAGGGCTTATTAGCACCAGTGATTTGAAGAATCCTCTGCCCTTTTCCCCATCCAAGGCCCGAGATGTGAAGTGTGTTGACTTCAGCAACCAAGGTGCTCAGAGCACTTAGTCCATCAACACTTACCCTTTTGAAATGGAGAACATTAGTTCCAGCCTTACTTTTGTTTGTTCTTCTATTTAATTTAAACTGAATCAAGGCATGACCACTTGAGCCAATTCTGTTTCTCAGCTCAGGTCTACTAAAATGTCTTTATTGCTTGCCCAAGTCAATGGAAAATTTCAGTCATTCTTTTAATATCTTTCTGTAATAAACACGACTGTATGTATTATTTATAATTGTCTTTGCCAGCTACTTCATTTCAGCGATACTAGAACAGCCAGCAATCTTTTTAGGAGGCATTTTGTCTTGATTGTGCTTTGTAGAGAGGGATAGAGAGCCTGACAGGCAAGAGAAATCTTAAACATAAGCAGAAATGATTGAAATTTGACTCTAACAAATTCCAGCCTTTTTAGCCTGAATTAAAATGAAACATAGAAGTATATATATTAAAAGGGGAATGTTTCCAGGTCAAATGAAAAACTTGAAATATTTCATTTTGTCTTAAATCCATTAGAACTGATTCAATGGTCTTTTCATTTGTTTTTCCCCTCTGGCATTTTGAAATTTTAAAAAAAAATTTAAAAAAATCTGGCCTTCCAGGGATGAATATTATTTTAACATTAAATGTTCATATTTTGGTTCTTCCTATAAGTGTGGTTTTAATATTGCTTCCTATGCTCTCTCATACCAGGCAGTGGATTTAAAATATTTTCACTCTGTAATAGAAATTAAACAGGAATGTGAGATGAGTGTGATCAATTACAGCTAAGCAAACTCTGCGAACTGTAGAAATCTTAGCTGAATTATTCTCCCCACGACCTGAGGTTCTGTGAAGTCTCTTTCTACAGTGCACACTTTTGCTTTGTAATCACTGTGAGTTTGGTGGCATGCTTCCTGGGAGGGATAAAAAAGGTCCCTTGATGCAAACATTACGCTGACTGTGGTAGATTTTAAGCTCTTGTTGTCTCTGCAAAGAGGATGGTCCTAATAAAGAGGCATCTGGGCCTTCTTGTCTCTTTTCTTCTATTAAGATATGTCAGGCTGGGCTCTGGACAGCTGGATTGTGATGGTTTTGCCCCCAGGGTGTTTTGGCGTAGTGCGGTAGGAGAGCATTGCTATCTCTAAGAGCCGGTGAATCTGAGAATATGTCTCAAGGATGAAACCTGGAGAAGTGCAAAGAATGATTTCATCTTGATTAATTACACAGTATTGATCCTCTGTGGAAAGAGCAATTATCCCAGACACTCTTCTTGCTCAAGTGAAAGCCACCGGGAAAGCCACTCTGATAAAGAGGATGAACGTTTTTCCTCCAAAGGGCTCAACTAGTTTTATCCTCAGGGTCTGCAGTGTTAAATTTAAACTCAAAGGG
>WEIS01061399.1:0-41685 GCA_013389965.1 Todus mexicanus | reverse complement strand
AAAAAAATAAATCCACTATTTCCTTGAGTTAGCAAATTGAACTGAAACAAGCAATGCTCTCGCTCTTTCCTTTCACTGTTTGTGGCGACTTTTAGCACAGAAGCCTCCTGGCAGGAATATTTAGAGGAATCGCTGGTTCAAGGAATCTGGATTTAGAACACAAAAATCCACATTCTGCCTGTCTTGTCAAGGCAGAATAGCACTATTGGGTGATCTATCTCTCAGTCAGACTGGAGGAACGGGTCAAAAATTCACAGAAAAAGGATTAGTCACGAAGTATCCAGCATGTAATGAATGGAGGAACACATACAAAAACCAGACTGCCCGGACAGTTTACAAATAGAAAGGGAATAAATTCTCTTAATGAATTATTCAGGATGCAGTCAGATCTACCTTGGGCCAAATTTATCTTCCACGCCAGCGAATGTAACTCCTCATCAAGTTCACGGCACTTTTACCAGGAGGTTTCCTATGGTGCTCCTCGGCTGCTCTCCGAGTGTGAACACTGGAGACTGATTTCTCTAGAAGCTGCTGTCAAGTGGCTCAAGTTTCTAATAAAAATGTTAACTTCCATAAAGGAGAAAAGTGGATTTTCAGTAATTCATATTGCACACCCCAGCCCAGGAGCGCTTCATAAACCTTTTACAAAATGTTTGCTTATGCCACCTAAGTAATTAACAATATTATTCCAGGAGACCATCAGCTACCGGAATCTCCTTGTCCTCTCTGCATGGGAGCTGGGGTGTATAAATATGGATATAAAAAAGAAAATTCTTGTCACTTGAAGCTGCGTGTGTGCACAGCTATTGCAACCAAACTGCGGCGAGTCGGGAAAATCACCCCGGCCATGCAATACAATCATAATTAAACACTCAAGCCCTGTCATAACAGCAGGCAGAGCTGAAAAGATCTGACATCCTTAGCACCAGTTTACTTGGAAAAGAAGCACGTTGCAGAAGCGAGCTCACCCCCTTTGAAGAGAAAAAGGAGGAGAAGGACGGGCAGAAAAGGGAGAAAACGAAAGAAAGAAAAGCTATTATTTTACACTGCAGAATTTTGAATTCTTTCATCACTTTATCATTTCTATATAGCATAGGATCTAAAATGTTTTTGCTTTAATTGAAGAATCCGCTTCTAATTCAGTGCACTGGTTTAAATTTTACCAGCTGAGTGTTCATTGATTACAAGGCAAGAAGAGCACCTCAAAACATCATTTATTCCCTTAGACCCACAGGAAGGCCAAAGTTTAATATTTGCATACAGACCTGGGAAGGTGTGAGAGCTTCCTCAGCACAGCCAGGGTGGCAGTTAGAAGCATGATAAGTTCTAATGCTGTCACTGGGATGCCAGCCGCTCAAAAGATTGAAAAATGTTACCCTGTTACCGTCGTAAAAATACAAATAAAAGTTTCGAGCTTAAAAAGGAAAAGTAAATACCTTCGACTAGCAACGATAAATTACATTTTACAATGATAGCATCCATAACATTTTCCATTTTAAAATGAATGTAAAAATTAAGCTGAGTGAAAAATTAATAAAACCCAGAATTTCGAGGTCTCCAAACAGCTTTTTCCCCGTGAATCAAGCTTGGATCTGGTGGAAAGCCCCAGAGCTCCATCTTGTGGCTTTTGTGTTCTGAAGAAGAGAGAACAACTAGAAATAAAAGTAATTTTGTTATTAAATCACTCTAAAATTCAATTTCTTTTTCTGGCATCACACATAGAAGCAAGGCAGAGAGGAAAAACAGCCAACAAACTATTTTTTGCTCTATTTTGCTGTGCGATGTCATCTCCTTTTTTGCTTAAGGAAAAATTCTCTCTTTTTTCCTAACCCACAGTCCATTGCAAAACCATTGCCAACGGTAGGACCTAAATTAAATAAATCCGTGGTCTGGAAAAGAAAGTGCTGTGCTGGAAAAGGGCACAGCACAGAGCAGAAAGGCCACACAGCTCCCAGTTGAAACCAGTTGGGCACGATTATTTCCCTCTCCACAAACACTCTCCTTAATCTCCCAAAAAAATAGGGATCTTTGGGCCAGACCTCCCACATCCTGGGCCCTGCACTTATTTTCTACTGTTGTTATTTACCATTTTATGATCCTCGCAGGAGGATGCAGAAGATTTTCTGCGCCGAATGTCCTTGCCTTGTACAAGAGCTGCGCCTGCTGTGGAGATGGCTCCAGCTCTGCTCCATGGGGAGCTCAGGGGTGGGTTTGTAGGTGCTCTGGGGAAAAAGAGAGAGATGATAAATAAAAATTAAGAAGGCACAACTCCCTTAGCTGATGGAATAAAAGCTTCTAGCTCTGTCATAAAACTGGGCTGTTTAAATATCGCAGCGATGCAGTTTTGTTGCATTCGGAGATGCAAGATTCTGCTCAGACTTTCCTCAGCCACAGATGAAGCAGACAAGTCTGCTCCTCTAGGCTTTTGTAATGTGGTTGTTTGGAGGTTTTTTTAACCCTGAACTGGTAACAGATAAATCCCAACTTAATTGTTGTTTCCCCACTCTGAAATGGGATCCTCCTTTGGAGGCTATTGATCTGTTTCCCGTGAGAAACCATGCTCAAAATTCAGATCGCCTCTGTGTTCAGTCCAATCAAGGGGCATCCCTGAAGATATATTTTGGGAGGCTCATAAATCTTTGAGCATCATTAATTTAAAAATCTAAGCAGGAAAAGAAAAATAAAGTGAGTTCTTGTGCAAACATCTCTATTACATGACAAAATGGGCAGCACCAGACCTATAATGCACTGTACATCTTAGCAAAATACCCTCATGGAGAAGCAAGTGGGTCTATGAATTTGCAATGAAATAGAATCATAGAATCACAGAATTGTTTTGGTTGGAAGAGACCTTTAAGATCAAGTCCAAGTGTTTCCCCAGCACTGCCAGATCACCACTAAGCCATGTCCTTCAGCACCACATCTACACAGCTTTGGGATACCTCCAGGGATGGGGACTCCACATGTGCCTGTTGCCTTCAGCTGACTCACATGAAACTGGCCCAATTGCCACCCAGGCTTGCTGTCATCAAGTAAGCCCCACGAAGGCAGCCCTGCTCCAGGATGGACGTAGCCATGGACATAGCCCAGATAATTTTAATCAATGGGAGACTTACTGCAGCCAAGCTAAGGAAGGAGATTAACTGCAAGGAAGCCACTGACAGTGAAACCTCTCCCTTAATACCTTATTACCTGCACTGGTTATGCTGAAACCAAGAAGGAGACCTTCTACCTAGGTCTCCTGAATAAGATCAAGGTGCTAGAGAGAAAGAAGCCCTCCTGCAAGGTGTGGTGCTGAGCAGCACATAGAGGCAAGCAGAGGTTTCTCTGCTGGCAGGCACAGCGGGAGCTCATGCCCTCCTCACTTCCACCGTGCAGAGCCTGACCATCACTAGGGCAGTCCTGGGAAGGCTGAGCAGGAGCAGGAGCAGGAGCAGGAGCAGGAGCAGGAGCAAGCAGGCGTCTCCTGTTGTCCTTGGGAGGGTTGGAGGTCAGCCTAGGAACAGCTGGGCTCACCCATAGCTAAAAATAATCAGCGTCTTCCTATATGTGACAGGAATCTTAGGAAACACATTGTCAAGTTCAGGGAAGGGCTAATGGCCATTTCCCCAAGTCCATTTGTCTTCTGGCACTGGGCTTTGCAACCTTTACTCTTCCTGGGACAGGACTTTGCTCCTTCAGGACTTCCACTGAGAATAATGTCACTCTCCTAGACTAAAAAGAAAATATTGTATGAAAAGGAGCAGGGATGAGCAGATGGATGGGGAGCAGCTCTGGAGGTGTTAGAGGACCTCTGCAGAATAGCAAAGGCCACATCACCAGCCACTGAAAGTCCACAATAAACAAGAATAAAAGCAAAGTCAAGAAAAGGGAGACTGTAGCAGAGATCTAAGGGAAAAGAGAGTAGCTCTCAGAGAGGGACTTTTTATTTAGAGGAAACATTTCAGAGCTACAAGGTAGAGCTACTGAGGAGTGAGCAGGTACCAGGCTTGGGAGGATCAGGGGAGGGAGAAGAAGCTCACAGAGGGGCTCAAGGTGGGAGCAGCAGGAGGTGGGAGTACAGGCAGATATATCATGGGTGTGCAAGCAGCTGCTGGGAGCTTTGGTAGCACTGGGCTGACTTCTGGAGCCAAACTTTCTTATTGCAGAGAGGGGAGCACTGCAGCTAGGGCTGTGATGCTAAATAAGTCGGAACTTCTCATCTGTCCTTGGGGAGAAAGAAAAGAATTAAATACCTTATGCCAGACAGGTACAAATTTGGGGTAAACTTGCAAATCGGATAAACCATGTATATATTAATATCTTTTTTTCTAGACTCATTTATACAACGGGCTGTATTTATATTTCAAAATACTTCCCCCCCAGAAAAAACCCCAACAAAAACTGTAGAGGATACAGGAGGCGACTGACATCTTATTTCTCCGTGTTTGCATTTTTTTGCCATGCAGGGCAGGAGCTGGTTCTTAGGGAGTTAATGCACCTGCCATCCCAGTGCTGACGAGCAGTTTTTCAGAGGAGCGTGGAAAATTTTATTTATTTATTTATTTATCTAAGGAGCCCTGAAGATTGTACTCGGGAGACTTCTTGAGTACTGCCAATAACTAGCAGGTACCAACACATGTACATTTTTGACTGCACTATGATTGATGGTGCTTATTTGTGGCTTGCTGCCTAAACCTCTCTTTTTCCTTTGCTTTGTGTCTGTCTCTCTCACTAGGGTGTTTTGGTGTGTGTGTGCATGTGGTGGGTTTTTTTAAATAATAAAGACATTTTAGCCATTTGGGGTGGGGGGAAGGAGAGAGAAGCGGGGGAGGAATGATTTATCTGGTGCCTCTGTTGTCTTTGAGCTGCTCTATTCCATGGAGAATTTCAGAGCAGTGAGTGGTCAGCAGAGAGAAATTGAGACCTACGGGAAGAGAGTTTGGACACAAACTGGCAAAATCCTGCAGAAAGGCTGCTGAGGGGAATCCATCTTCTGGGTTTGGTTCTGCTTCCAGAGCCCACACCAGATTCCAGAGTGAAGAGACTCAGCTAATTCCTACGGCCAAAAAGACCAGTCCTCATTTCTCTACCCCTCCTTCCCTGTCTTCATCTCTCTGAAGCAGGGGGAGTGGGGTTGAGAAGTCCATATAGGAGACACAAGGCTCTGCGAAAAAAGCAGAAACTTATAAAATCTACTCAATACGCTTTTCCAGCCACTCTTTAAAGGCTCTGTCCAACAAAGGAGTCAATCTTAGTCGGCTTACACTGAACCCAGACAAACCTCTGAGCTGGATGCTATTTCTCCTTCAAGTCCACAGATGACTAATTGCTTTTATCACTTTTCCTAAGCCCCTCTACACCTGCTCAGCACATTGGGGAGAGACAGGGGAGTGTTTTCCATTTCCTTCGCACACAGGTTAACCTGCTACTTTTCTTTCAAAGAAGGAAAATTGATCTGATGAAAGCTGAAGCATGAAGTGCCTGGCAACAAGACAGAAATAGCAATAGGCCTACCAGGAGATCATTTTGACTTTGCAGAGCTGAACCCAGCCAGAAGTCACAGCTTTGCTCTGTGCAGCCATATGGGAGCTATTCACACCAGTGCGGTCGAAGTAAGGCTCGTGGCACAGCCTCTACACCAAACAAGATGTGCCACAAGCGACGACCCAAAGCCTCCAGCCTGCAGAAGTTCAAAGCTCTTGACACCTCATCCACAGGGCGAGCCTGTGAGGAAATCAAAAGCCAAATGAATTTCAGGCAGCTACAGGGGCGCCTGTTCCTGGTGCTCTTTACACAGACACCTCGGTGTGAACGTGCACGTGCAGTACACGTGTGTTACACATTGTGCCACCAGCGCTCGCTGCCGCATCTCTTAAACACAAGGTGAAACGTCTGCACTTGGTACCACACTGCAGTCTGCAGCTGGTTTCATTTCACCCCGTGCAGCGAATGTCAACAGGGTGGTACTGGGCCTCTTGGTGAGCTGGGAGACGTGCAAGTGTGTGTCAGCTGAGAGGGCAACTCATTGCTGCTCAAGGTGTCCGCAGCATGATAAGAAAAGACAAATATCTCCTTAGCTATGATACAGATATATTCAGCCTTGAGTAACTGCTCCCTCCGTGGGGCTGAAGTGATTCTGCAGACCAGGTCTGAAGGGAAAAGGTGAAGGAGAGGTGATTTCCCACCTCGTTGACTTTAAGGGGTGCTGTGATTTCAGGACTGAAATGTGGATACGTGCAGAGAAAAGGGGAAACACAAGCGTCTCTCCCAGGAGTGAGCTGAGAGCTGCTGACTCTGTACAGCATCATTCCCAGGCCAGAGGAGAACTGCAGAAGACAAGGCAGACCACTGGTGTGGGTATCCAAGTGTTTAAGCCCAGAAAAGACAAGATGTTCTTCCCACATCTTTGTAAGGCAGGAGTGACTCCAGAGCTAACACAGTGCCTCAAATACAGGCACGTGGGTAAACAAAACAGCAAGTTCTATGTCATAAAAACCTAACCAGAACCATGAAAGGTATTTAAAAGCCCATTCAGACCATACATAGAATCATAGAATGGTTGGGTTGGAAGGGACCTTCAAGATCATCTAGTTCCACCCCACCTGACATGAGCTGTCTCAGCTTTCTGCTCCACACACCAGCTTCTCAGAAGAAATTAGTGTCACCACCCAGAGTCCCCTTTTCTCCAGCACAGCAGAGTCGCAGCTTCAGGAGGAGGAGCTGCTTAAATCACACACAAACTCTGGCCATCCACCCAGATAAAGCTGGTAAACTCCCTTGGGATAAAGTTGTTACCCACCACCCCAGGCTGCCTCTGTTAACACTAAGCACTAACCCCGCTCCTCAGGGTTGTACCTACAAACTCCCTCCTACCCAGTGCTCTGGCACTGTCTCAGAAGGGTGCTGGGCTCCTGCTGTCTCACATAAGTCCCTGACCTTCCCAAATCCATACAGAAATTGGATTTCCCGCGGGTAAGGCAAGACTTTGACCTTTGCACCCATCCGGGAGCAGGGGAACGCTGAGTGCTGCCTGCTTGTGCTGCTGCAGCTGGGCCTGGAAATGTGCCTGCACGAGCTTTAGCATTCACTCGAAGAGCTGAGCTGGTACCGACCGCGGATGGCAGCAAAATGGTCCAACAGTACCACCTGCAGGGAAGAGGAGAAGTTGCAGTAGGTGTCTGCTGGCCGAGAACGCTGTGACTCCAGCGTGTGACTGGTGCCACTGGCTGCAGGGCACAGGCCAGAACCTGGGGCCCAGCCAAGGCCTGAGCCGGGGGCTGAGACCGGGGCCGGAGGCCTCAGGGCAAAGCTGAAGCTGCCAAGGCCAAACCGCGCCAGGAAGAGTCCCAGAACCGAGAGAGCAGCTTGATCCGAGAAGGATGGAAGAAGAAGGGCAAAAAAGGGACGAGACCCTCGTGATCCCTCAGCTTTATACCAAATATGACGTATATGGGATGGAATCCCTCGTTGGCTAATTTAGGGTCACCTGTCCTGTTCACTCCTCCCTGAAGGTGCAGCCCTTACTTTCTACACCCCCAGTGTGTACACAAGATCTAGCAGTGCCCTTGGTCTGCACACCAATCCTTGGTACTAACTATAAACACGGAGTGTTATCACTGCTAGAAGCAGACACTGTCTGCAAAACATGCTGCTAACTTTCAGACAGTGCAGTTAGTACGAAGAGACTCAGCTGAAAAGTAAAAATCTCTGAACAGAATTGTTCTGTTCTAACCCAAACCAGGACAACACTTGTTGTCTTTTGCTCTGCAGATTTAAACCATACCGTTTGTCTGGCAGGGACAATGACTCTTGCAGTTCTTGATCACACTGAGTCCTGATCTCAGGTGGGGTCTGTGGAGCGGGCTGCATGAAGTTAGATGGCAATCAGAGCCTGTGATTGTGTCCTCAGGACAGGTTATATTTGCATCATCCTTTGTGCTGTATTAGCACGCTGATGGGAGAGCTACTCCTCTTCTGATAAACCTGTGAAAGTGGAAAAGGACACAGGCTTAATTTTAAAAGGTGAAAAGCAACAGCCACGGCAGCAGTAGCTTGCAGCATCTTTAGGCAGCTCAAGAAAAAGAGAAATGTTTCTTTAGCTGTTAATTTGTGGTACTTCCCCTAAACCCACCACCTCAGTAAACCAAAATAGCTGAAGCCCCAACATTTACTGCACATTATGGCATCTGTGAAAGTGCTGACAGGGACAGCTGACAACCTCTCTACGATGTAATTCACACCAGAACATCATCACCCAGGCACTTGGGTTTCTCAGTGAAACATTATGTGATGCTTTTGGGGAAATCCAGTGCCAATTTATTGATACACAATCTGCGCCAAATAATGAGGCCTCCAGCAAATTAACTTGATTTTAATTTTTCTTTCATCGTGCAAGGTCCGTCTCAACTCTTTAACTCACCATGTTAAAAGTCAACGAGTTCTTCAGCTGTAAGAAGTATGTTTATTTTATCATCAAACCTCTGTCTCCAAGCGTGAGTAACTCACTCTCTGGGTAACATTCCTCTGACTCAGAACTGCTCACTTTCAGATTTCTGTCCTGAACAGTTTTATTTGCCAAACCCTACACATACCCGTAGCAAAGACAAATTCTAACATGCAATAGACTCTCTTCAATTTCTTTCTCAATATAAAATGCATCTACAGGTCAGAACCTAGCAATGATCAACCTCTTTACATCAAGTATTTTACTTTACCATTACCTAGTCCGCAACCACTTTGAGTCAAGGACCATTCAGTTGCAAAACACAAACCATATTCCCAGCCTGAGTTCCCAAGAACCACTGATTTCCCAGTGTCAAGCTCTGTATAGGATTTGCCACACAAAATTAGACTTTTGTTTCACTAGAACTTAAATCCAATACAGGTGACAAAAAAAGTCTGTAATACACGTAAGGCCTTCAATGCCTGGTCTCTCCTACCAGGTATCCAAAACTGGATGAGTCCCAGTTGCATCTGACCTCTTCCGTCAAGGAGGCAGAGTGAAGCCCAGGTGCTGTACAGCCACAGAGAGTGCAGGACACCGGTGCTGCAGGAGCCAGGGACCACCTCATCCAGCTATAAAATCCATTGTTGGGATCGACTCAGCTCTGACACATCAGGTTATAAACACGGTGATGATCATAAAGTCACATAGCTAGCTCCATTTAAAAAATAAACCAGCAATAATCTGTTACATTTGTAACCCAGACACATTTCTCTGTGCTTTTTAGATTACAGGGCATAGGAAAACGCTGCACAAGGTCAAACCTTTCTGCCTCTGTCACTGCTGAAATAGTCTTAGTACCAAAAAAACCACCATAATCCTCATTTTTTCTCCCGTATCTGGACTGTAGGTTGAGTTTCAGTATGCAACAAGCCACCTAAAACCTTGTGGATGGTTTGATCTTTGCCTTGGTACTTTGTTCCTACTGTGTGCCTCTTTCCAAGGTTGCATCTTGCATCCTATGAACTGGGAAGGATAAGAACAACACAAAGATCGGCTGCTTCAGGGTGGTTGGGGAGAGCAAAAAGTGAGGATATGTTGGCTGGGATGGTTCAAAATCCATCCCCTGGGTCCAAAGCTCAGGCTGAATAACATGTGGGAGCAGAGGTGGACCAGAAGGAGAAAGGAAAAGGTGGCTAATCCTGGGATCCTATAAAACCTGCCCAAGGAGTTACCCAGCCTGAGTGTATCCATGTGCCTATGAAATGGACAGGAATTTGAACTGAGGGAGCTCTGTTAGACCCAAACTGATTCACGTTTCCTTCTACTGAACCTCGCATAAACAGCAAAGGGCATCCCTCAAGGAGCGCTGTGCTGGAGTTTATGAGTGAGCTCCCCTCTTACTTGTCACGGGAGCTGTCTTCTTGTCATCTCCTCTGGGAAATCATGCTCCAGAGTCAGAAAACAAAGAAAAATGGATGTTTAACTCCCCCTCAAATGAATAGACTTCTCCTCCTTTCACAGCTTCGTACCAAAATCTACTTCAGTGTTAAATCAGTAGTTTTGATGTAGTTAAGTTCAATTCTTCCTCGTAAACATACATTTTTAATATCCACAGGAAAGAGGTTATCTTCAAACTGTATTACATACTATATGTTTAGCCACAGTTTCAAGTTTTGCCTGTAAAAGAAGGTTCTGCAAAAGCAGATGAGGACATACTACAAGGCTGGAAGTCAAACCTGAATGTATTTTCTAGGAGCACCTTTAGTGGAAATTATCATGATCATTTGAAGTCAACCATACAAACCTCTGTCCCCACTGAAAAACGCAACCCCATCCTCTCTCCTCTGTACTGCCTTCAACTTCAGCTCAGTGCTTAAGGCAAAACCTCACCTTTTTGTGTCCTGTTTTCAGCATCTCCCCATTTCCAGCAGAGCAGGGAGCAACCCTTTCAGCTCCTCTTGTCCTTATTACAGAACTGCACTTTCAGGAAGTTTTAAAACCTGTGGCAAATCTGCCTGTGTTCACTTTACAGGAGCATGTATAATGCAAGAAGTTCGTAAAGCAGATGAAAATCGTGACGCAAAATGGGTAAAGAGGGTTTTGATGCTCTAAACACAAAAAACGGAGGCACGGATGTTTCCCTACAACAGAACCCAAGCAGAACCTGCGCTTTACAATCTGCCAGCACCTAGTAAAACACACTGACTGGGTGCCCAGGGCTTCTCCCAATCCTTCCTCCCAGGTTGCTGAAGTCAAATAGTGCTCAGAGAAAGTCGGTAAGGACTTTGCCCCAACCCACTGAGAACCGCTCTTCGGAAGGAACATGTGCTCAGCACTGACTTTGGGGGTTTTTTCTTCAATCAGTTCATATTTTTTTGACACAGTTTGCTTTTTGCTGCTAAACATGACAGCTCCGTATATTGATGCTGTCTAGTGTATTTATTCTAGTTTAGCACAATTGCTGGTCCCCAACATTTAAAGCTACAGTCCGTGCTCGATCTGTATCAGTTTAACATGCCAGCACCATATGGCATTCTATAATCAGCTGCAGCATTGTACTTCAAACCCACTGCTGCATTTATAATATTATTGTATGCTGCACAAACACCAATATTTAGAAAGAAAAATGTCCTTTTTATTGGACTCCTGCTGATATCCCAGCTGTTAGCCAAGGCACGCAAAGAGTTTCTCTTTTTTTTTTTTTTGCATTCAAAAAAAAAAAAGAACCCAAAGCATTTTTAAAAAATCTTACATCTGAAAGGTACATTTTGTCCTGCCCCAGTAGGTCTGTGTGACTGAGTTAAAATGTGGTTTTTTATTAGATGAATTGCATCATTAAATTACATTATAAAAACTAAAAATGCACCATTAATTTTCAAAAACAATAGTAAATACATCTCATTTCTGATACACGATTCTGCATTTAATTTTTGCCCTGGGCCACATTTTTCTAACAGGCTCACTGTCTTCCATTATGCAGACTACACAAATGGAGCTAAATTGCTGAAGTTGGGGGGGATCGGTGCGGCGGGGGGAGGGAGATATTGGTCAAATGTCTAATGTGAAAATAAATGAATTTCTAATCGGCTGTTGCAAAAAGAAAAATTACTTTTTGATCTCCACTCAGCCAAGCAAGAATCTACCTAGCTCGAGTAATAAGATACAACAGCGCTGTGTAGAATGCAGAGAGAGACAAAAGGCTTGACAGAGAGACAAACAGACATGGCAGTAAATTACATCCATGCATCCAGTTCTGTGTGAGCAGCATTTCTTAATTAAATGGACAGAAGTTCCACCAAACTTGAGCCGCATTGCTGCAGGGTGTCCACCATTAATGTAGCTCTGAGTATCCATAGATCACTACGGCTTGGAAGGAGAAGTGAGAATTAGAGGGAGCATGTCCATCTGTACAGCAAGGGGGTGAAAGCAGAAGAGAAACAACGATGTCAGAACTTTGACACACCACGAATGGGTAAATCAGACCTTGCAAAAAGTCTCAAAAGCCCAACAGAGGCTAAGGTCATGTCTGTGTGTTCCACGGCCATGGTCTCCTCTCGTGGCACATGTTTCTGTCTGCTGAGAAGGCTGCTTGCCAGTGAGTACTTGTCCTTTCCAAACCAGCCCACAGCAGAAAGCTATAAACATTTTCTGTTTAAAAATATCATTTGGAATGGAGACATGTGCCCCAAAACGGTCCAGCCCAGGGCATGAGTACCTCCCAAAGTCAACATGATGGCCCCAGCAGGTCTCCTCTGCAGGTGATGTCCCCATTCCAAAGGGCCATGACTGCACTGCCAGCAAATGCAGACTAAGAGGAGAGGAGCTGCAGAACCAGGCTCCTGAGATCGTGACATCCCCACTAGCCACAGCTCAGAGGTTTTTTTGTCCCAGCCTCATCCCATAGCCAAAATGCCTCTTAGTGGCTGCAGTCACATGCTGGAAGAGCTTTTTCCATTTCATTTGGTTTAAAAGGAATTTAGGTCAGACACTCCAAGATGTGAAAGCGAACCAAAATGCACTAAGTGGAGACAGCTGAGAAGTTTGCTTCAGAAATGCCTTCCAAGAACACCCCAAAGGTGCACCTAGAAAGCCCCTGGCTGCCCACACCTCTGAGCACCTGGACACAAAAGAGAGATTACTGAGAGGGCAGAGTGGTGGAGAACTTAATGTCCTTCAGAAGACAGGAGGAAGACTCGGGGCCCAGGTTTATACAGCCAAGCTCATCAGAAGTGTCTTACGAGTCATTTTCTTCTGCCAGCACTTACCCCTGTTAAAAATTACTGTGGGTTTTTTATGGTAAGAATGAAACCTACCCAGTAAAATTGACAAAAGCTGTGGTGTTTAGGACCATAGCTATAGAATAATGTAGCAACATTATAAGGTAGTTACAGTTCAGTATCATTTTACACATAAAGAGGCTGAATCTTGCTTTTTGTAGGAAAAGCACAGAAAACGCACACAGAATTACAACATTCTATATTTAATGTTATAGTGAATAGTTTATGACCTATATTATTAAGCTTTTTTGTTATAGTAATGATGAGGGGTCAATGCAGAATGAGGTCCTGTACAGCAAAAACTCCTTTTTGATCTCAACAGGTTGCATTGAAGGAGGGAAGGCAGAACATAGACCAAGCACTGATGCATTCCATGGTGCTTCTATATTTTGTCCTAGTTTTATGGAGCTGGGATAAATCAAAATTTAAAGGAAATCCTCAGGAAGAGAGAACGAGAGTCAGAAACAGAAAAAGAAAAGGAGAAAGAGGTGTATATAGAAAATCCAAAGAGATCTGCTGCTTTTTTTTAATCTGAATAGTTACTTTTAATGCAAACACATCAGATACTACTATGAGCCCTGTCTCCTGGATCAGCCAGATGAGTGATGGTGCCTTACCCTCTTACATTAACAACCATGCTCCTGCTCTCCACCTCCCCCTCTGCCAAGCTGCAGCATGATGCACTGCTTTTATAATCCACTAATGGATGAAAAATATTTACCACATTACCCACAGATAACCTTGTCAAACTGCGACAAGAGCCACTTTGTTCCACACATTCACATTTGAAAACTTCTGTGCCAAATTCATTAACATGCAACAATTCTGCACAACAAACCAACCATAGGAATAGAATAGTGTAGAAAGGTGTGTGCTTACCCTGTGGAAATGTTCAAGAAAGAAGTCTTTCGTGCACCTGGGTGAGAAATCTTAGAAAAGAAAGAAAAAACAACATCACAACTTTCCAGTCTCAGCAGAGCACGAAGAAGGAAGGACCTGCTGCTGCTCTATGGCCCAGGCAGGCTTCCCCTGGCTCTCAGCTCTACTCGCTGCTGTAATAAATAAGCTCAGGGTTTTTAATCATGAATCACTTATCATAGAATTCAGAGCGAAGTAAAAGCCAGGACAGTTGCACCCAAATTGTCAACAGCCTCCAACAACAGGACTCTGAAACACATCTGCTCTCACCCACCTGAGCATCAGAAATAGCCAGACCCCAGAGGGGTCTTGAAATGCCTCTCTAGGTTAAGGGAGAAACCTAATTCAATGCAATCCTGCATCTCAGAAGCCTCCCAATTGAAGATACTACTCAAATAGATACAGTCTGGGAAAAAATCCCTGCTACTAATTAATAGTGTTTTCCCAAAAAATATTTATGACTAGCTCTGGATGTGGGAGAGGCTGATGGACTGTCCAAGGTGGTAGCGAGCGTTGTCCAACAGGTCGGACAAAGAAAGCAGGGAGATCAGTAGGCAGCTTGGAAATCAGTTGTCAAAGTCTTCTCCTCCTGCCCTGACACCTCTGTAGGTCACAGCAGTGGGGCTGGGACCAAGGTAGACTAATGCCAGTGCAAACCTGATTATTAAGCTCTCTATAGAGGGGGCACCTTAACACAATGTCCAAGCCAAATGCACAGGAAGAGCAGCTTCTCTGCTTTGGAAAGTGGCTGTGAAATCATCTCAACCCTTCTCCACATACCAACTGCTACAGCAAATCACTCCCCAAAACGCACAATTTAAAATCAGTGGCGCATAGTCAGCAATCCACGTAGTCAGCAAGCGTTAGTGTGGCAGCAGAGACGCTGCCCATCTTCTTTAGCCAGTGTCAGAGAACATTAAAGATGTAGAAAAATATTAAAAACATTACAGGAAAACAAATCTACCTGTAACCCACTATGGCCCGACAAGCTGGAAAACCCCCACAATAAGATGTGGCCAGTGGTAGCACAGCAACTAACTCATGAGTTGAGGTGTCTGGAATTTTCTACCATCCCTCGCATCTCTCTGCGAGAAATTCTTCAATTACAAAAACAAAATAAAAAATGACTAGTTTAATACACACACAATTATTTACATTTCCTTACCAGCTCACAGCCGCAAAGCAGGGAACAGTAGAATGAATTTGGGTAGTAAAAGCCTTGGCAAAATGATACTATCTGCACAATCAAGCTGAACCAGTAGGAAAGAAAGACCTCTGTGTAGGCATTGGGATGCAGTAGCAGAAGCAGGAGCTGAATTTTCTCTTCTTCATTAAAGAATCTGTTCTCATTTTGAAGATCTTCTGCTGAACCACAATAGCTGGGAAAACAAAGGGGGGGAGGGGAGAGGGGGGAGAACCAAGGGGGTGTTGGGGGCTTTAATTCAGATCGACTGCAGAGGTGCAAACTACCCCATCTAATCCCTTCCAGAAGGGTCCACAGAGCAGCTGTTCCCCCTCTGCAGCCACAAAACTCTGCCCAGACCCTTAACAATCTTAAAGAGCACAAAGCCCAAAAAGCCACAAACTATTGATGACTATGAAGAGAAAGAGAAAAGAGAGACATAAATTGCAGGGACTCTGACAGGCAAAAAATACCCCACCAGTGCTGGCAAACCCACCCACCCTGTGGCACTGCAGCTGCATCCCGTGACATGAGCCCTTCTCCATTCCCTACCCTGCCAACACTTTAACTTGGAGAATGAAGCAAGACCTATCAAGGAAGCACCTCAGATGTTTTCAATAGTAGCAGAATTTCTATTAGGACTCACTATCCTAATATCTAGAGCTGTATTGCTACCAGCTGTTTCAACTAACCATGACTAATTTTCTGCGTGTCTCTGTAGAGGAGGCTGAGGGAAGGAAGAAGAGTCTCATTCAACACTAAAAGTGGGAGACCAAAATGATGAGATGAACCCAGGACAGCAGCAGACACTTGCTCATTAATGATTCTTCACTCAGTTCCCATAGGGATGGGAACAAGGTGGATTTCCAGAAGCTGACATCATTTGTCCTGTCCTACAGTCCCTTCCACAGGCTATCAAGGACTTTCTGGAAAAGACATCCCAAAGTCTTAGCTTTATCTAACTCCCCACCTGAAGACACAACCAACTTACACATTTTGGATCTTGATAGCTCCATTGTAGCTTTATTTTGTCTTTGCATGTTCATAACACCCATTGCTTTTCCTTGTCCAAAGCAACACAAGGTTTTTTGATCTTTTGGACATACAGAACTTTCCGTTCTTGTAACCTTCCCAGACATTTTTCAATGTATTTTCTCCCATTTAATGTTTGGCCTGCTGTTTGATTTTTTTTAAACATAGGTAAACTAATATTGCCATTTTCTTTTATCCCCCTGGCAACAGGGATAATTGCAGCTAGACTCTCACTGAACCAAAAAGCTACTTTTCTTTGCTTGCAGCACGCAAACCCTTTCCATTAGCAGCAAAACCTTCCCTGTAAATCCCCTCTAAGCTGGAACTAACACAGGTCTGGAGCAAAAGCAAAGACAGATGAACAACAAAGTGCCAACAAGCTCTGACAAACACACTCTGAGCTGGCCCTGAGCAAGGAGGGTTCCCAGCAGCCGACACAGCCCTACCAAAGCAGCCCCAAGGCAGAGCCTGGTCCCTCACATCCACCCCGCCTCAGAGCACCTCCATGAAGCAGATCTGACACTACTGCCTCTGTATATCCCTTCCAGGGACATATAGCTGGTGTATTGCAGAACAAACCCCCCTAGGTCACCAGCCTTCTACACAAAACAGAGCTGCTCCTGCAGGACGGTCTTTTGCCCATGAAAGGGTTTGCAGAATCAGGCCCTTCCAGCATGTATTTGAACAGAGCCCTTCCCAGTTTCACAGCACCATCATCATCATCATCGCAGTTTAGGATTTTTGTTAGCATGGTGCTAAAGTACACATACTGCTAAGTCTACATCCTGAGCAGCAGCATCCAGATCACTAAATCGATTTTTTTTTAAGCAGATTCTCTATTTTTAGAGAGCATATTAATTACCTTTAAGCAGGTGCAAAAATCAACCTGTTTATTATTGTTTCTTCGAATCCTTAATGGTAGTTGCAAGCAAATAAATCCAGTTAATGCAATAAAAGGATTTATTGTCACCCAAATTTACGCCCACCGTTTAATCATAACACCTTTCTGTCTGACAGACTTCCTCGAGAACAATTTGCCCCATGATTTGTCAGCAAGAAAATGGCCTTGTATAAATGCTGGGAGAAAATAAATGCTAATAAGTGGCACCGTCTTTCATTCTTCTAATTGCCATGGGAGTTTAAGGGAGACAGACTTATTTACTCACTGTAGGAAGTGCGCTGTAATAAATTATCACTATTATGGGCCTAAATAAGTCCCTGACAGTGACAGAACCGAAGGTGGAAGGAAAGCAAGGGGAGATGACGGCGTCCTGGAGATGTACACCTGGGAAGTGGGTGTTCGAGGGCACGTACATTTGTGTCCACAGTAACAGCACCAAAGTATTAATATTCAGGATCCCTGGAAGATGTTCCTTGCATTTTAAAGGGCCTCTCATTGCTCAGTCTCTTCCAAAGAGAGGCGTAGCAGAGGCTGTGACAGAAGCGTCCTCCTCCTGGCCTTCCACACTTGCTGGAGAATGTCTGACCTTCTCCAGCAGTCAGATCCATGCCCTGGGCTGTGGTTGCAGCATGTCTCCACCCCCCATCCAGCACCTGCATGTGCTCAACCTGATCTACAGCTCATGGCTCTCAGGGACAAGGGGAATATCACCTTCTCTTCAAGACCACCTGCACCAGTGTCCCCTTTGCAGCATCTTCCTCCTCCCAGCTAGACAGGCAGTCATGGAGGCAGGAGCTGGGAGCAAAGTACTGATGGGAAGGGTTTGTTTTGAAGCTGGAGTCTCCAGATCTGAGCCCAGCAGAGAGCACATGGCCAGCACAGGCTTGTAGAGATCTGCAGCCTCATCATATGAATTTGGCCGTGTGTATGAACTTCAACTATCCAGTTTAGTGAGGAATGGCTTGAAAAGTTTATCTGCTGGTCCATATCCAGCATGGCCATTTATTAACTCTTTCAGATATCACAAATAACAGAAGGTGCTATTGGGAAGCCAGAGGAGAAAGGAGTAAAGCAGCAGAAACTATTAAAGACCAATCCCTTATTCGCAGTCCTGCTGCCTCCTCCTGGGGTCTCTGATCATATGCCAGGCACAGGCACCAGCCAAGGACCCCAGGCTTGGCCTCGAAATCAGATTTGCCTATTGCCATAACAACAAGTTGGTGTCATCACAATAAAGACAAGCTTTGGGTATTTTCCGCCTTACTATTATTATTATTTCTTTATTTTCTGTCCATTTTCCTCCTTTTCCTTGTGTCCCTCTCTGCAAAGAGTCCCTCATTTCTCTGAAACAAATTGCCCACAGCTTGCTTCCCCATACATCACAGGGTGAGGACCAGGCCTTATCAACGTTGCTCTGCTTTTCCCATCTATTACCCGGTTTGTTTGCACTTTTATCCCATCGTCCTTGCACAAGGGAGAAAACATCCATCATCTGTACATCTGCCAGCTGTCAGGGGGCTGTCAGCGCCGTGACAGCCAACATGACAAAACTGTTGTAACGCTGCACCAGCTCTGGGGCTCCGAGTTGAGATTAAACAGCACAGAAGAAAAAAAATAAAGAAGGGGAGGGGGGAAGGAAAAGAAAAAAAAAGTAAATATTAAAAAATTCAGAATGGTGCTTTCTGCAAAGGGAAGAGGAGAGGGAGGAGAAGGCAGAAAGCTGCAAGGAATGAGGTGAGGGGCAGGGGCATAGGATTTGTTTTCAAAGAGGATGCATTAGAGAGAAACTGCACCATGCATTTGTTGCCTGGCTCAGCTGAAGGTTCCTGAAGCCAAGGGTCTGCACAGTGCTTCACCCCGTGTCCCCAGCAGCTGGCAACACTCTAGCAGGAGCATAGCGCTCCTCAGTGGGGCAGCACCAGATCCCTGGCCATGGTCACACATCACCGGCTGGGTCATGAAACCTCCACTTACACCAGCTACCGTAAAGGGCTTGGGATTGTTTCCTGATGCTTCCTTTTCTCTCCTAAGCATTGTCAATAGAGCTGCAAGCTCCTCTGTCACAGCCACTTTCTTCCTGCAAAATCCTTCCTTACAACCCCCTGGCAGCAGGTTCATCAGTGGATACCCCTTCTCAAGGTCTGAGCCAGACAGAAGGAAGGCTGCAAACTAAACCCAGAGGGGTCTTTTTTTTCAGCAAAGCATTTGGTGCTGCTAACATGGCTACAACCCCAGTGACATGAAGTTGCTATAGGACAGGGTGCTGGACCATCTTGTGTAGACCGTGCCTTTCCCAAGAAAGTATGGACCAGATGATCCCTCTCAACCTGGTATTCTATGATTTAGATGGCTAGAGCGAGCTCCCTTCCCCTCAGAGAACAAGTCATACAGATGTAAAACTCTACGGCCCAATACAGCTACACCTCAAATCTCATGGCTGTTGTCCAGCCATGCCCTATCTTTAAACAAGCACTCCTGAAGGGATCAAGTTGTGCTAAGCACATCTACTCACTCACCCTCTCACCCAGTTGTACCTTGTTCTCATCCCTGCTTTGCTTCAAAACCATTCAAATTAAGAGGTGCTTCAGCTCTATCATCCATTTTTACTAGTTAATTTCTTTAGGATTTTTAAGAGGAAAGGGTTGAAGCAGACCTCAACCCACTCTTGGTTTTAAGCCAACACAGAACGGTTACTGTCACAGCCTTCAAAATCTGTGGTGTGAAAACCCAACTCTGCCCTGGGAGCTGCACACAGAGATTCTAACATTCGCTCAAGAAGATTTTTTTGTTCAGAAATTGAAAGTTAACCCGGGCTTCTCAGACTGGGGCAGAGGTGACCAGAAGAAATGGGAGTAGGAATCTTCGAGCTCATGGGCATCACCAGACAGGTAAATGGGCAGTGATAGCTCATAGCTTCTTGCACAGCAAGCACTAGGACATTAGATGAGAAGAGGGTCAAGTGTAGAGTCTAAGAGTAGAAAAAATGAGGCTTTTCTTTCATCACACAACACGTTGAAGAGTAGAAGTCCTTCCCACACCGTATTGTGGAACTCATGAGCGTACACACGTTCAACTAAATGAATTCACAGAGGAAAAATCCATCAAGGGCCATTAACAAATGTGTTCCCTTTGGCTCGTAAGTTCCTACATAATAGATTGCTGGAAGGATATACAGAGAGAAATATATGCATATAGAGTTATACTGTTCCGCTTCTGGCCACAGTGGACCACAGGTCTGAGACAGAGCAGACATTTTTATATTATTTTTCAAACTTGAATTATCTTTGTAAAAAAAATCCTTAGGAACAAAAGGAATCCAACAATGTTTCGTCCAATCCACAAATCAAATATTTCATCTAAATATCTTTAGAGTCATCAAAAATATTAAGAAGCAAATAAAAAAGGGGAAAGTAAAAAGGAGTAGTTCATTTGAGACTGCGAAGTCCACCTCAGAACTGGGATAAGAGATTGTTCATCTGCACCTGTTGGATTTACAGTTAAGAAACTTGTTGTTCAATGTTTCCACCTAAGCAAGACCATCTCACCTACTTTTACTTTCTTATATTCAGAGAAATGCAAAGTGCATCAAGCAATCTATTGAGAACAAAAACCTTACTTACAAAAAAATTCCATAATCACCTTTTATCATACTATGATTCAGTTCTGATGTAAGTTTTGGAAACCATAACCCTCTGCCCCTCAAAAGCCAAAACCAAGTGACTTGTTTTGTAAGGACAGAGGTAGCTATTGATGTCAGGTAGAGGCTGGACCACTGTGGCTTTCCCAGGTCTCTACCTGCCTTCCTAGGCTAGGGGTTCACTCCAAGCAGGGTGGCTCTGCAGGGCTCTGCCTCTCATTTAATGTCTGAAATGTTGTGCAACTGGCAAAACCAGTCCAGAAGGATTAGTGATGAAAAGAGTTAGCAAAAGTTACAGGCAAGAGGGGAGAACTTGTCCAATCTCTTTCCCCCATGCTCAGGTGTCACCAGTTCCTCAGCATCAGGAGGACTACGTTCAGCCAAGCGCTGCCTGCATTCAGGTTAGATTTAGGGGGCCCTGCCAGGTTCCCACTGTTTTAGGACTACAACTAACAGCAATTTTGCCAAGGCAGTGCCTGACACAGCGGCTCTGTAGGAAATAAGGATTGTTATGGTTAAGAAAGCATGGAAAAGCTTGTGTGTTCCTTTCCCCAGCTACTTTAGTGTTTCTGCTAAATAAAAATCCATTTTTATTCTTAAGGGAGCTGAGTGGAGAGATGTTGTTTTACGTCCTGGTATTCGCCAGTGATGATGTATGTCCCTTTTACAAACTTATCTCTGGGTTTTTGCTCAGTTTATAAGCTAGGAGCAATCTTTCTTTCCTAAAGCTTCCTTCTCTCACAGTCTGGAGGAACCTTGAGATTTCCTGCCAGTGATTTAAAGGGCTATAATACTCGCAGGCTAGATTTGTTTTAGTGTCCATAAAGCTCAAAAATTTCATAAAACAATTGGTGAAAATAAAATTACCAAAAAATGATGTACTGCCAGCAGACTGTATAATAGTTACGGGGGAAATGGAGAATATGATTCACCGGGGTATAAAAATGACAATGTATTTATTGCAGCGCAGTGACAAGAAACTAATTTGTCCCTTTTACTTTTCAGACAGGGCTTGAATTCTGATTTTTCTCCGTTGTGGCAGGGTAGCAATGTGCACATTGCAACCACTCGGCTGGAGGGGCAGCTGTGGCCACAATGCGAGTTACCATGTCAGTGCAAGAAGAAATAGCAATAATAGCTGCTCTCTGTAGAGCTAAATACTTGCAAAAGCTGCAGAAATATTAATGACAAGCAGACACCCTTGGCTAAAATAAGTAAGCATTCAAATGTTAATCCAGAAATGGGCCTATCTGGGTGAGTGAAGAAGAGTTAATTCTTCAAATCCATTTTCTTCTTGGAATCAAACCCTGCACTTTCACATCCCAGATGTTTTCTTCCTCAGGCTTCTCTAGAAGCTCATGGGAAAACAAACCAGCCTTCAAAGAAACCCAAGGTCCAGAGTGAAAACACAAGCAGTGAGGGATCTGGTTTGAGGAGACGTGGATTTTACTCACCTCCAAGTGTGCGATGTTCAGCGCATTCCCAACTTTCAGCCTTCAAAAAGTCTGGACTTTTTTGCTCCAGCTGTACACCCGGAACAAGGAGCTGGAAAATAGGGTTAAAACACAGACTGAGAATTAGAAGGGAGGGGGAGGTTATTCCCTGAAAAATTAAATTATGCAACTGAAACTTTTGCAACTATAAAGCAATGAAAAGGTGCACTTAGTATTTCCGAATGAGTTTTTTTGAGGGGGAATAGATTCAGAATAATATTCAAACACTGCTACAAAAAAATTAGCACCAGAAAGTGTTGATCCCTGGCACAATCGAGTCAGCTGTACAGGGCATGTGAGCTTCTAATCCATTTTGGGGGGGTATTTTGGGACATCTGTCTTGCTCAGATCAGGCTGCCTAGTGTAAATAAACTCCAAAGATCAAGTCCAGAAGAACAGGAAAGTGCCCTCAAACTTTGGACTGCAGAGGGAGGTTCTCCCTGCCCCACAGCAAGGGTTATTTATGTTTAAGTATCTGCTTCCTATTGACCATGGAGGTGAACGCAATAGTTCTGGTCTATGTCCCTTTGACACATTAGCTCTATATCATAAAGTGCTTCCATTGCAAGCCCTGCTCTGAAAAGCCCAAACCAGAACAGGATTGATTCCAGGACTGTATAAACTGGGTTTTATGAGGCAAGCAAAGCAGCTAAACACATTGCCCGGGTCATTGTCCTTAAATGCACCATAAAAATGCCCTAAATTCTCTATGTTTTGGGGATGGAATGAAAAGCTTACTTTTTGCCCAGCTTGCACAGGTCTCTGAAGTTAATAAGTTTCCGTGGATTATAAAACTCCAGAATTGGATTTCAGCACAATTTCAATTTGTTGTTTCATTCTGTGCTATTAAATATATTTATTTTTATGAGCCCCTTTACTCTCCTCAGTCCTCAAAAATATAGGACACATCCTGCCGTTTGCTCCTGGCCCATAATACCCTAAGTCCTCCTGGGCCCCACCAAAGCCTGCAGAGAGCTCCTGGAGACTGATGGTCTGGGGATAACTCCAAACGTGGGATCATAACCTAAGGAAATTCAATAACTGTCATACAACAACACTGCCTTTGGAAGAGGCCCTGCACACAAGCCTGGGTACACGTTATTCCTAAACACTAAGCACTATCACATGCTTTTAAATATTATTGCAATTTCCATTTTACACCACTAAGGACAGTGGAGAAGGAGTGCATCTACTGGGACCTCACCAGCCAAAGCCAGTGCAGTGCACCCATTCACCTTGCGTCTTAAGCGATGTGGTTTCGTCTTGGCGATTTCAATGCTGCCCGGGGCAGCAGAGTATTGCAGCAAACTCCACTGAGGTCAAAGCAGCAAACAGAGATGGATCAGTCATATCGGCCTGAGAGGATACCATCTGGTGGGCAAAGCTGTGGATTGCTTTAACCAAGAACCTGGCATTTGACATTGCAAACCAGTTTCTACCTCTCTGCTTGTTGAATCTCAGCAGTTAAGGACTCCACACAGACTTTCCTCCTCACTGTTTCTCCTTAAGTGAGAGATGCCAGATTTTCCTCTTACAAAACTGCTTAGCAGACATGTTTATTCAGTTATTGTCCTTGAGATTGTATTCATTTACCTGCTAATTTAGATTCTATTTTCCACCATAGTCCTGCGAGAGAAAAACTTAATTCTGGCTCCTTCTTGGACTGTAAGCTGATCAGAGAGTAGTTCACATTTGACATGGGTTGTTATTGTCAAAAGTAACTTATAAACTGGGGGACAAGGCCAACAGTATTCATTTGGGTATTAACTCTCACCCACTTTGCTAATTTATATTTGGCCTAAAATCTGGAGGGGATTTTTAAAAATTATTTCAGCTGCACTATACAGAAGGCAGAAGCCAAGAAGTTGAATATTGCCCACAGAAGCTGCTACCCTCCCAGGTACTCTGCAAACACTCTGCAGCAATTACTAAAAGCATCTAAAAGCAATTACTTTGTCCCTAGTAAACAAAGTTTCTGGCACTTCTAAATTTTCGATTTTATTAGGGCAAAATCCTTCCCCACCCAGCAAAAATATGGGCACCACTTTGTGAATATTTCTAAGTAAAGGAAAGACTTAGCTATCTGTTATTTTGCTTTTTTCCTCCCCATAGGTGTTAAGATGGTTTTGATTTTGGATTGAGGATTTAAAAAAAAACCAAACCACAGTTGCTAAATTGCAGCTGATTCCCAATATAGCTCCTTGTACAAGAGTGTGAAACATTTAAGCAACAAATCACAGAATCACAGAATTGTTGAGGGTGGAATAGACCTCTGAAATCAAGTCCAGTCTCTGACCTAGCACCACCGTGTCAACAAGGGACTAGCATCTTGAACCTGGAGCATTTTTGAGGTAAATTCAGTATTTCTATTCACTAAACCAAGGTGATCTGCGCTAGCATGAGACTTGCTCTCCAGAACAACAAAAAATTAAAGTAATATTCCTGACTCTCAGTGAAATCAAGAGAGCTGCCTTCAAACCCACAGCTGATGGTGACCTGCAGAGGAGTCCTGGAAGGACTGGTTGAGGCACCAGCTCAACATTGCTGGCATGCTGCCTGCTCAGCCCACTCCGATTCTCTCCCTTCTCCTGCTGCTTCAGGCTGTGCAGTAGCTTACGGGGCGAAACAAACCTTAGAAAAGGGCTGCTGCAAAACTGCATTTGTTTTCTCTGCTGGCCAACGAGGAGGCAGGTGGAGAGCCAGATGTTATCAGATCAGTACAGCGAGTAGACACACACAGTTTCTATACCTGAAGGAGGACCTGGTAATTAATAATAGAACACGGAAAAGGAGTTTCTTTCATTGCCAAAAATCACAAGCAACCCCTGATGCAGTGTGGTCCAGAATACCTCAAGGTCTGCAGCTGTTTTCCTGGGGGGTTAGCATTTCCCTGCACAGATTTTTCAAGAAGAACTTTGGGGATTTGGGATGTATTTACACAATCCAAACCTGCAGGCTGGTAGCTCACTGCAAAGCAAATCATTGCAGTGAAACAGGTGAAGGTGGAAGAATCAAGAGTGTACATTCACGTGGTTACTGAAGCTCGTCCGATAGTGAGTGAATCACTCAGCCCAGGTAACTTGATTGCTGTAACTGATGTGACCAGACAAACCAACGCAGGCAGGTAACGTACCCATTTGCTACCTCTTAGCGTCCCGTATATGCTCTTCACAGCCCTGTTTCAAAGAACTGACACAGAAAGCACCAGCAGCGTAAGCCAAATGGATGGTGGATGCACTCTGCAAAGAGGGTCAGGATGATGAAGTTCTCCCCCATGCTCTTGCACTTTGCTGCCCTTTCTCCCTCTCCTCTCTTCCCTCCAAGAAGTTTCTTTTCAAATGTTATTGTATTTGCACCATTAATGTCACCATCCGAGCTCCTCAACCTGCTTACAACAACCCTTAGATCACAGATTTATTATCCAAATGCCAAGAGTCTCATTATCACTAATGAACTTTGGGAAGCAGGAGAGCTCCCACATGATGGTCTGGGTTTATTTACTCAGCTGGCATCTTTCACCGACTGAAAAATGTTACCTCTTTAAATCATATAGTCCCAGATATATCTGCTTAAAGCCTGGCAAGTCTGCTGACAGAGACATTGTGACCCTTCCCCAACACAGCTGATGACCTTCAGTTATTAAACAGAATCCATTTTCTTGGACTTTTTCTGAAATTGTTTTTGTGTCCAGTAGTCTGAGTTACACCAGTTTAAAGAGAGGAAGATTCTCTCACCTAGAAGACCAGGACTACATGCACACGGACAATGAGATGAGTGAACCATCCCTTCTGGCATCACCTAATTTTGCTAAAAAAAATAAATGATATATTTTGATCAGCTAATTATTTATCACAGACAAAGTACTTAATTAATTTAACCTCTTTCTTACAGCACATCTCACTACAGATCACAATTCCACAACATGCAAAGCAACTTTGTAATTGAACAGGTAAATGCCACACTGGCTGTGTCACATAATAAACGTTGGCTTTCGTCAGAAACTGTGAACTTCATCCTCTGATTCTGATTCGCACATGCAAACGATTAGTTTGGGACACGGAATACTGATGCACACAACTTTAAACTTTATAAGAAAAAAGAAAAGCTTTCATGCCTGCAGGATTTTATAGTCCAAATTTTCATGGGAAGTACTTGACAGGGAGGCGTGAACGCAGCTGAAACAAATTCACTTAAGATGTTACACACTCACTTCCTTAAGACTGCACATGTGTTTAAGAGTTCTGCTGGGCTAGGAATCAAAAAACCAGCCACAGAAATCCTTCTTGTTCACTCTGAAATTTCGTTTCAGTACTTCTGGCCCATCCACACACAGGTTGAAGTTTCTGACAGATTTGCAACATCCTCACAACTCTCCCTTTGCCTTTACACGGTCAGGCAAGGGCAGCTGCTATCAGACAGATAAAAGGTGGTGTCAAATGTCCCATCTCAGCAATACCTCACAAATTCAGCCGGTTCTTCTTTAGAAATCAAAACCTGTGCTTTAGAGATCAGAAACTGCTTTCAATGTACTGTTTTGAAGAGAGGAGTCAAAGGCACAGAGCTTGGACTCCTGACATGGTCCAAGAGCAGCAGTGATGCTGCACAGAGCAGGAGAGCAGACACTGCAGCTTTCTCACTCAGTGGAAGAAGACAATAGGATTTTTCTGGACAGAAGTTCCCAGAGACATCGTTGTGAACAGTTAATTGCACCTATTCCATTTTCTTCACAGGCATTTACAGTCCACCAGGCTACTCTGACAGCAAAGCTTCAGCTAGCTCTGACTCTCTGTATGAAGTATAACGTGTTGGCTTCACCAAAGGAAAAAAAATAATTGACTATTTTCATGTCTTTTTAAAAAAGAAACAAAACCACAGAGCCACTTAAGACTTTTCAGATAATGACAGTCATTCCCTCCTGTTTTTTGGCTCATAAACCACCACCATCATCCACACCATTCAGCATCACATCACCTCTTGCCCATGCCTTTAAAGCCTGAAGTGCATTTCCTTGATTCCACTTGCAGAAGTTCCTGCAGCCACTTTTAGCTTTTCAAAGGGGAAATAAATTCACCATGAAGAGCCATTTCCACAGCCCAGCGTTCTGCCGCTTTGGCTTGTATTGGATTTGCAGCAAGTGAAAGAACGCAGGAGGAGGAGAGCAGATTCCAGTATTTGTGGTAGCTAATGGTAGCTGCTTGCCAACTCCTTACTTAGACCTGCATTTCCAAATTATAAAAATACAAGTGGACATCTCCAGACAGATAGATTTAGGTATATGGACAGGTATTGAGAGTATAAGTTGTCGTCATCCCTCCAGAAAAGCACAAGTAGCTCAAAAAATAATAAGGGTTGTGTTCTTTTCAGCTGGAGTTTTTATTTGCCTTCCTGTATCTGAGGCTTTAGAGTGGAGCCAGATCACATTTTAAAGTCATTCTCGCAAACCACAATTACTAGAAATGCTTTAAAACAAAAGCCAAGATTCTTCTGCAGTTGTTTGCCTCCAGGAGCTGGGACTATAAACACAAGACCAAATATCTCAAGCCTCAGTAAAAGCACAAGTACAGGCAGCACTGTCTCCATTTCAAAGCATTAAAAGGTATTAAAAGCTCTGGTCACTAGAGAGTATAAAATATAAATATACTAAAGGATATTCCAAATACTAAGGGATCTGTGATTAGAGATCCTATTACACAAATTGGTTTGCCCAGCTCTAATTCTATAGATGAAGTTCAAACAGTAAGTATGGCATGTAAAAGGTGGTTGATCAATCTACCTGGGGCAAGTAGGCCTGGCATTGATGGGCAGAGACAGACATGGTACCAAATCCACACGCCACCTCGGTGCGAGCTCCAGCAGCTCAGCTTGGCTTTGTGGATGCAAGATCTGCGCACGTTCCTCATTGGAATTTAACAGCCAGCTTCAAGGAATCTGTCTGGTTTTTCTCCTATCTACTCAACTTCTCTTGGAAGACAAAAAGAGGAGACAAGGGAAGGGGGGGAAGCGGGAGGGGAGGATTTAGAACAAGATGGGTGCCTGAGAAGGGTTTAAAAGCTTCAGTTAAATACAGAGGGAGTTGGCACACACAGGGTTTATCACCAATTTTACATCCTCATAAAATTTTACAGCTGCAGATGACCCAGCATGCTGCCGTGTGCCTCTCGCTGCTGGCGTGCTGGCGGTGACCTGCCAGCTGCCCTGCTCTACACCTTCATCTCCCCGCCTCTCTCCCTAATTGATTATTTATCTAATGCAAGGCTGAAATTAAATCCTCATGTCAGCTTTACTGTAAGAGGCGAGCAGGGGCCAGCAGGCATTGGAATGCATCTAATGAAGTGTGGATTTCCCCATTCAGCATGTGCTATAGGACTGATCTCTATACCCTGACATGACTGATAACGGCCCCTGCGTATCAATTCCCACCACACTCGGGAATACTGGCATATGCCGGGATGCAGCTGATCATGCTCCGCCTCCTTGGGACCTGTCCTGTTGCATTTGAGGAAAGTCTGAGAATCAGTAGTGAGAAAGGTGAGGTTTGGGAGATGCTGAAAGCTACAGAGCCCATTCAACTTATCCATGTGTGGAAGCAACTCCAAATGAAAAGGGAGAATTGAGAGGAGCAACGAGTAACTAAATAAAATCTTAAAATAAACAGAGATGCAGGTCAACTAAAGCGTTCTGTAAATTCGTATTGTTTTCTCTTGATTGTTTCAGTAAAAAATCCTATCAGTAAATTCAGGAGGGAAGAAAAAGTGATGTTTCATCCTGACATTTGTAGAACAAAATATTTTAATGAGAAATGACAAAATATTTTGAAGATGACTTCAGATGGTGGACAATTAAAACAGTAAAAAAAAAAATGTTCTTCTGCCCATTTTCACCAGTAACATTGATTTTTATTTTTGGGGGGGTTAATCTTAAGTCCTTTAACTCCCAAAACTTCTACAAGCTGAAAAATTAATATACAGTAGTTGACACAGCATTCACCCCTTCCCTGACACCTTGTACACCAGTTGGAGAAGGAGAGCTCTCCTTGCAGCACGGTCTTCGCTAAACTTTGAGGAGAAACCTATGAAAGACTGAAAGGTTCAGGATGAGAGAGGATGAGGGAGCGCAGAGCAGGGCAGCTGGGGCAGGGTGGCACTGAGCTGACATCCACCCTCTGTGGCTGCAGAACAGAGAGAAGTGCTCTGGCCAGGAGCCCTGTGGGTCTTCAAGGCGAGGTAGGTGAAGAAACACATCACACAAGCACAAAAGCTTTTCTCCTTTCATCTCCTCTCTTCCTGCATTATGCCACCTAAATTTCTCTAGTGAAGACAGAGCAACAAAACAAGCAGGAGATAAGAGTTGTTCCTACAGAATTTATCATGGATAAATGCAGGGTAAAGTCCTTTTATCTCAGTGTATCAAAGATGTGTCCATAAAGTCTAGTCTTTGTTCTCTCAAAAGAATACAAACCTCGCCTCTCCATGGCCCCAAATCTGCAGTGTTATACAGAGGTGCCTTTCTCACATTACACTGATACACAGAAATATTCCATTTAATTAGTGAAATATTTGTTAATTTGACAAACTAACAGCAAGGTGTGTCTGGGCCTCGAGCAGAACCCTCAAGCAGTGATGCTGGTGTTTGTGGTGGGTTTAAGCTAAGCTGCAACATCAGTATCCCCAGTTCAAATGAAGCACCACAGACTGCACATTCACAATTCCTCCCCAAACATCAATAAGCTAAATCAGAGATGGAAAAACTGAGTCATGTTGTTAACCAACTAACCTCTGCTTCCAGTTGGGAGAGGTGGAGACAGGACTTGTGAAGCAGCTGCCTTAGGCATAACCGAGATAGGGTTGAGGATTCAAACCAACTCATTATGGAAGTTTTGGAAATCAGATGATACTTTCCAGTGTACCCTACTGCTGTTCTGCTCGTTGTCCTGAGAGTCAGAGTAGAGCAAAGTCATTGCCTAGTAAAATCTTAATTGACTTTTCCTTTACACTGATGGTACACTCAGTGGCATTAATCACACACTGATTAATGATTGACTTCAAAGCAGGACACTTACTTCACTAGAGGATCTCCAAGAGTTCTGCCACCATTAACAGATTTTACATGAGACTCCATTCCACTCTAAAAAGAGCAAAACCAAGTTAAGGTGATGCTGGCTCAGTACGAAGGCAAGAGTTGGACAGGAAAGACAAGAGCCTGGACTCCCAGCTCTGCGCTGTGCATCAGTTTCTGAAGCTCAGCTCATGGCACTGGGAATAAACAGCCAACCACCCAGCTTGGGTTACCCCCGGTATACACTCTAAGTGCTAAAAATAAATCTGCAAAATAAAAGCTGCCGCCTGGCGCACCAAAACACAATGGGCATCAAATTGCATTAGAATGTTTATATTGAGGAAAATTGCATCCTGCAAACTTAAATTATCTCTCTCCTCCCTCTCCCCTCCCACCTGCCACGGCCCATTTCCTATTATATTTTTCTAACAAACCAATAAATGCTTGAAATCACGGAAAGCCATAAAGAATTGGAATCAAATTAAGTCTACATTCTAACTGCATTAGGTGCTGTCAAGCATAGTTTACTCACTCTTCACAGTTCTATCTAGAGGCTAAACAATTTTGTACCCTTTCTCTACTAATCAAAACTGATTACTCTGATAATGGACCCCTGACGCTGAACACTTTATGAAGGTAAATTATGCCATATCGAACAGGAAGGGGAATGGAAAAATCACCCAGAGATAAATAGGTCTAAAGATGCATATATTGATCTCGCACTCATTCTTTCTCTCTCTTTCAATGTCTGCAGTGGCTAAAGGTTCAATCAATACTTCCAGTGCTGTAATGCCATCTTTTATAATACTATCATAATTGGCCGTTACCACCGCGTGCCCTCAGATTGGCTTGTGCTGGGGTCTTCTCTAGCTGAGGTCTTTTGTTTCTTCCCTTCCCAGATCATGTAACTGAAATGGCAGGTTAAGTGTGGCCCCAGCATTGTCCAAATCCAGCCCTGCCTGTGCTCCAGGGCAAGGGGAGGAAAAGGGAGGCTCAGTCACAAGCTGAAACCACTGGGAAATTCAGCCACGAGCATCTTCTAACTCATTTGCCAAGAAACATTCGAGCCCAAGTAGACCTTACATTTCTTGATTGTGAGAGACAACACGCCTTTACCATTCTGGAGATTCAAAACTCTTCCCATCCCCAAAAGAACAGCTGACTTTGGTTTACAAGGCCATTGGCAGTTAAAAGAACAGACTTCTCAAGGGAAATAAATCCTAATTTGGTGCCTACCTAGCATTAATTTCAATAATTTTGGATTCCTTTGTCTAAAGAGAATGTAAAAAACTTCTTCCCATCCCCACCCCAGCAAATTCCCAGCACAGTGCCTTGGTGTCCTTCCCTGGAGCAGATTTAGGGTCCTGACAGNAAGGTGCAGCCTTTACTTTCTGCACCCCTCAGTGTGGTACACAAGATCTAGCAGTGACCTTGGTTTGCATACCAATCCTTGGTACTAACTATAAACATGGAGCGTTATCACTGCTAGAAGCAGACTCTGTCTGGTAAACATGCTGCTAACTTCAGACAGACTTAGCAAAGATGATAGAACAGAATTGTTCTCTTCTAACCTAAACCAGGACATACGGGAACACCGTATACACCTCCAGAAGAGGTGGGAGGCAAGTGCCTACTTGAGATACCATCAGTAAAAAAAGAAAGCTGGTGTTACCCCGGGGTAGGAACCTCTCTAATTTCGGTCCAGGCCCAGCACCTTTCTTGTCATACAGCTGTTTATTTACTGAAAGGAGATACTCACTGCCTTTTCATAGAAACCAAGAGCATGCTGAACTGTAACGCATCAGGTGCTGTTTTTACTCACCACCCTCTGGAGCAGAGTGTTTGATTGTCCTGAAACGCCTCACCTTGCTGAGTGTGACTCTTCATCAGCAGGGGAACCCTCTGCTATCAGAACAGCCCAAAGATCCCCCATGGCCACGGGGAGCAAAATAAGCATGAAATTCTGTACAATCAGAGGTTAGGCCATGATATGAGCTTGTGTAGACTTCAAGACTCCTCCTCTTGGGAATCAGTTTGCAAAAAAAAAGAGTTAGAAAAATAAAAAGAAATGAAAAAATTAGCATAGAACTTTCTGCATAGCTGCCTGAAAGCATATGCTCCATAGAATAAAAGTGACCCTTACTAAAATTCCTGCATTGCATCCATAATTATTCAACATTCCACAGAAGTCCTTCTTTGCTTTTATGAATAGTCCATGTGTAACTCACACCTGTGAAACAACAAGATCCAGACAATACCTTGCTGAGCTTTCTTGGTTTTAGATGTTATTCCACTGAAAATAAGGGGAAGGTTTGTTGCCTCAAACACAAGCTCCACTACAGAAGGTACAAGCTGATCTTTGCACCATGGCTGTGGCCAAAGAAATCCAGCCCACCCACCAACACCATGATTTAGACTGGTCGTTGCAAGTGTGCAGGGTTTAAAGATATCACAGCTGACCTGTGTGAAACACAAAAATGCTCAATTAACAAAAGCTTACTTGAGCTGAGACGGGACTATTTCTTCTATTTTAACACATTCAGATTTCTCATTTATTCATCTCTGTGCCATAGGAATTAATAGACAAGAGCTTGGATCAAGATCTGAAAAGTCTTTTTCACATCTCTTCAGGTCTCAGCAGAAGATGCCTTGCTTTCAAAACAACCGGCTTGTTGGTGAACATTTAGAAAACAAAACATGAACAACTGGCACTCACAGATCAAAACAACTGTAAATCCCACCACCGTCCGTAGCCAAACCCTGTCAGTCACCATGGGCTGACACCCACACAGGTATCTGCATGCGAACGCTGCGCATCAGCAGCAGGGGCTGCCCGTGGACGCTCGGCAAGATGAATGTCCTCCTCTCCGAGATGAGATACCTATCCCACAAATCACTGCTCACTTCCCCCTGCACCTTCCCTTCCCTCTAGCCCTCTTCCATTACTCATCCACTGGAAGAAAATGCAAAGAGTAATAATAATTAGACAAGTACAAATAGCCAGACAGGGCTATGGATGGTGCTTTCCACTAAATAACAGGCTGTTACCATACCAACGGGTGGGACGAGTGCTGGTCTAACGGTGCTCACAGGCGCTCCGGTGCTGGCACATCATCAGTTATCCCATGGCTTGGGCTGGCCTCGCCAAGGCACGAGGTGCTGCCCAGGTCCTCACGCCCCATCAGTTTAAGTCAGGAGGAACCGGTGTTTCTCATGAGGGATCGCTGGGAACGCCTCTGTGTAAGCAGCAAACAGTAGTGCCAGTCGCTCCGCTTTGCTTTGGGAAGAGGGACTGGGATGTACCGAATGGTTATCGAGAGGGAATGGACATCAGGTCCAGAAGGGCTCATACAACACCCACACTCTCACCTGCACTTCTCAAGAGACAAACTAACTGGGGTATCTTGTATAAAAATCTAGAAGTGATAGGAACACTGATGAACTTGGAAGGGAGAAAGCTGGACAGGGTTTGCAATAAGGATCCTTGAAACAGTAGGAAATCTGCTGGGTTACTCTGGCATCCAGTGACACAGGTCCAGGAAGGTGATCTTGCTGAAAACCTAAAATGCTTGGTTATTTCACAGGGCACAGGTAAGAGAGACCAATTAAAGAGAGACCACCAGTCAGGTGAGGCTCCAAGTCCTTATAACTGTAAACAGTCTTCTGACACAACACGCTTACAGGAACAACTCAGTTTCACAAATACGTGGATGCTTGAAAAGAAAGTTTCCTTGTTTTAAGTGACAAACACCCTCTGCGATCCTGCTAGCAAAGTTAGCAAGGCAAGTTCAGATATTTTTGGAAAAGCCTATTGCAGAGGAGTGATGCTCTTTGAAGGCCAGCAGCATGCACCTGCCCACACGTGTTCCTGGCAGATTTTCCGTCTCCTTCATAATTTCACCTGCCTGCTCAAGCATCTGAGCTGATGATTTGCTATGAAGTAAGAGTATTAAACTTAATAGGCTCAACAGAGTAGAAAACCTAATAGAGTGTCTAAAATACTTGTGCACCCACTAGCCTCACGCCCAAGATCACAGATCTTTTAAAAATCTTGATAATTGCTTCTAATTTCTGTAATGAAAGAAAACAACTGGAAACACCAAGTGAGGCACAATTGTACCTTTCTGAAGGGACAGAGGTGCAAAGGGTTGCAGTGGGGGTTCTTCCTTTTGCCACTACCTATTCAAAGCTTCAACACTGGAAAAAGTAACAGCAAAAGAAAATAATCTCCCAAAACTCTGAAGTACGAAGTACCATTTTTAATATTATGTGGCGGGGTGGGGAAATGGGGAGATGAAGTCAATCATTTTTTAAACTGTTGAAAAAGTATTTAATGAACAAACAGTTGTTCCATCTCCTAGTCTGCAAAGGTAATCAATTTTTCTCCCTAAAGTTTTTATTTAAGGTTTTATTATGAGGCTTAGTGATCGCATATTGATTTAATTAAATTAATCTGTCTTTGCTCACTGATCTGTCCTTGCTGTATGTAAAGCGGTCAATGTCCCAATTAAAAATTTCAATACATTACCAATGGTAAGCCTATCCATCAAAACAAACACTGTCTTCTGGTTTCAGGGTCTTCAGATACGAGTTGAAGGCGCAGTTGTTTCTGCTATCATGTAGAAACCTGATGAAGCCAGCAATTGCTTCAGCTTCTCTTCCGTATAGTCAAGCTACATAAATTATAGAATCACAGCATGATAGGGGCTGGAAGGGACCTCCGGAGATCATCTAATCCAACCCCTCTGCCAAGGCAGGTTCACCCAGAGAAAGTTACACAGGATCACGTCTAGATGGGTTTTGAATGTCTCCAGAGATGGACACTCCACCACCTCTCCAGGCAGCCTGTTCCAGTGCTCAGTCACCCTCAAAGAAGTTCCTGCTCATGTCCAGATGTGTCCTCTATCAGCTTCCTTTGTGGACTCTTCCCCTCCAAAAAACACCTCCTCAGTTCCTGTACCAAAATTATTCACAGTACACACGCTGTCAGGACACTACATTATCATTACCACAGGGATCTCATGTATACGTTCAGTTAATAAGTATTTCGTCTTCACAAGCGAGGTGGGCAAAAGCTAGAGAAAGGACAGGAGGCATTGGAGGTTCTTGTTAAAATAAACAACCAAACAAACAAAACCAGCAAACAACAAAAGGGTGGGTTTTTTCTTTTTCTTTCTGAGCCAGAAGAACAACAAGCCCCATGCAGCTCTACTTTCCTGGTATTCAGCATCTTAACACCACCAAAAAAGCAGGTAAAAGAAAGTGCATGAAGACAACAGCTCCTGTGAACAGATAATGATGCAAGTGCTAGGATGATGATAAACAAAACAGCTCAGCAAAAAAGCCTGAACAGACCCTCTCTGCTACTTCTGGCTGGTTCCGGGGCACTCCTGTTCCTAGGTGCGCTAAGAACTGGAATGAAAGAGCATTTTAGCAACAAAGAGGTCATTTAGTTCCTGCCTCCCACTGACTTCTAAACTATGTGAAACAAAGATTCTGCTAGAAGGTGCAAATATTAAGCAGGAGTTATTCTAATTTGCTGCTTTTTTGCAGCACAGGCAAATTTATCCTTGAGTTATTCACTTAAAATCCACATACCTGCAAGGAACCAGCCGGACCTGTGTCTAACCTCATTTGAAGCAATGCATCCTGCATTTTCCCCCTCAACTTTTCTATTGCAAGTTGAAGCAGAAGACTTCATCCTGTCTACTGCTCCATCCCTTCGCTTGTTTAACTAGTTCATTTCAGACATTACCAGAATACAAGGAACATGATTCTGTATTACTGGAATACAAGCAGTGAATGGAGTTAATGCTCTGCTTGACCCTGTTTTGCACAGAATTGGGCTGAGATGATCTCCAGAGCTGCCTTCCAACCTCAATTCCTCGAAGTGTCTCTGACCGTAGCAATATGGACATGGACGGACAGTAACGAACGCAACACTTTGTCTGCCAAGGTACAAGACAATGTGACTCTGAGGTGTAGCTGATGGTGCTGGAGAATCTAGACAGCCACCAGTTTGACTATTTTAACCCCTCTTCAAGTTGTATAGGAAACGTGTTGTGCTTTATAGCAGCCAAAAGCTTGAAGTATCAGAATTCAAGTGTCCTGCTAGATTTTACACTAGCGATTCAGCTAAAAAAGCTTGCTCTAGAAGAACCTATAAATCAAACTAGGGAGGTTTGATTTCAGGTGACGCCGTATGTAGGTCTAATCTACTGGAGAAAATTATCTAGCCCAGCAACTCCCAAATAATTGCTCCAAATTGCACCTTAAATTTGATTACTCCAGAAAAACAATTCACTGTGCAGTCTTATTTTTTTAATTGAGACAAAAGGACAAATATAGCAAAATATAGATCCTCTAGTAGAACAAAGCAATTGCAGAGTTACTTTATTCTAAAAGAGCAGGGTTGATTTCAGATCACAACAAAGGTCTTATTTAGGCTGTTTTATTTTTCTCTTAGCACCTACATCTCTTGACAGACAGCTGTTTCTGTGCTTGCTCAGATTGAAGACCCCTGGAATTTTTTCAGCAAGGGTGTGACCTGAGATGTACCAATGTCAGCCCTTGACAAGAAGCTACCTTCTCTCCGGCCTCTTTGCAGGTCATTCACCAGCGGCTGGGAGACCCCAGGAGGCTGCCCACAGGCTGGAAGTGACTCCTAGAAGGCTGCAATGGGTTTTCCATTCCAGTTCAGGTTAGATATTTCCCAGTGCAGAACAATCATCCAGGAACTTATCTCATTAAAAATGAAACAAAACAAAACCAAAACACAAAAAAACAGAGGAGCTAAAAAGATTCTCCCAATCCCTTGAAGAAAAGAGCGGAGGAACTTTTCATTTTCACATGTGTACGTCATCAAGAACCAAAAATGGAGTTATTCCATTTTCCACTGCAACCAACCACACAGCCTTATTCCACTCTCTACCATTACTTTTTCCAGACAATGCTTTAAAACACACTTAACTGTCTTAGCAAGTACTTTCTTCTCTCTATTCACACTGTCTACTCACCATAAAAAGTTATTTTGACATGACTGGGGGTTGGCAGACAGGTCTTCACCCCAGGGAAGGCTTGCTGCCAGCCTCACAGACCTCTGCTCCCGTGAGTCCCAGTTCCACAGCAGCAGGGAAGGCTTCCCAGTACACACCAGTGCCACCAGCATGCTNTTCCCTGGCGCTGCCTCTCCACAAAGCTGCTTTGTCCCTCTTGTACTTAACAAGACAAAGAAGATGGTTAACAAGAACTTTTGCAGATGCTTTTTATTTTTATTTTTAAGACCTTCGGAAGCCAACTCATCTGCTCTCATGGGCTTCTTGCTGATACGTCTCACTTTATTAGTGACTTTGGCCTTGAGCGTCTCAGCTGTTTGATCAATACTGCCGGGGGTCAGTGATATTTTCTCACTTTTAGTGTCTCGCTGCCTTTAACTTTGTCACCTGATGAACAGCACTACCCCTGGAACGCTTATCTCGTATCGATTTTCTCCAAGCTCCTGCTGCATTTCCAGCTGTCCCACCATTTCCCCCCCTGTCACCACATGCCCATTTAACGTTAACTTATCCCCCTTCTCCCAGGCTCCTCATTCTTACAGGGTCTTTTGCCCCCCCCCCCCCCCCTCTCCTTCCCCCAACAGCAGATTGTCAAAAAAACAATTTCCTTTTTTTTTTCACCTGCCTCATTGTTATCCTTCAGCCGTTCCTTGTTTGTCAGCCAGGCGTCTGCCGGCCACAGCTCCACGCTGGGATGGGTAGAGGAGAGGACCTAAGTCAAAGCAGACGTTTAAAAGCCGCCTGCCCCTTGGATGTACCACCCTACTCAGGATGGGTAGGCTCAGATCTACCACAGGAACAATGTGGCAGGTAACAGGGACCCTCAGCCCTCCACTGCTGCCGTGAGTTTCACCCCAGTCTGGATTTAGAGCTAGCAACAGTTTGTTGTAGGCTCTGGAGAGCAGCTTGTTGCACTTCGCACCTGTGAATACTAGAGAAGTGACCGACAGCTGCCAAAAACTCCACTGATAATGGAGTGGTGGTTTTAATACTGGTGGTCATCGCTCAGCACACCTGATACAGATGCTGCTGATAGTGGAAAGGGCCACAAATGGAGTAGACATCTCATGTGTGGGTTTACTCTGTGCTGGGTGGAAGCGCACAGAAATAAGGGCTGCAGGTTTTCAGCAGTAAGAAAGAAGAAGGGGTTTTGGTGTGGATTTTTCCTGATATCAAAATATGCAAACTCTGCCCCCTAGAGTAACCCACCTTCCCACTAGTTGTGCAAAAAGACTCGTAAGCAGACAGTCAATCTTCCTCACCAACAGCAGAACTTTTCCTCCCAGCTTAGTAGCTCAGAAAGCAAAACAAAACTATTTTCACACGGCATGGAAAAGTGATCAGCGCTGTCAATAGCTTCCAAAGGCCTCCCTTTAAAATGATGTCAGTGTGAAGATCAAAGGTGCTCTGGAGGAACTCTGCAAAGCACAGGTCTCCTGAAGGTACAGGGGGATTAATCCTACCATACCTTGCTCTGAAGGAGCTGGAGGCTGAAGAAGCTTTTTCAGCCACATCACTGGCAGTAGGTAGCTGGTTTTAAAACCAACAAGGTGCTGCTCAAGGAGATGCTGCTCATTCCATGCTCAACAACTGAGAAATATCTGAGCAGCATAAACAGCTGCTCCTCAAACCACGCTCATTTCCAGAGCTTTGGGGTCTCCATCCCATGTTCGTCACCCAGCACTTGGTAAGGGCAGAGCACTGTTCACAATTTTAGCCAAGAAATGTTTCCTAGTGAGAGAACCTCACAAATGTATCTAAATCTAAAACTCTCCAAGAGCAAAACAAAATGATTTGTGTGGAATAAAAAAAAAGTCATAGGATCCAAACCAGTGTTTCTGATTTTGCATTCCAGCAGAAAAATGCAATGTAAAAAGAGGTTTCACCTGATATTTGACATTTAAAATTTCTCAAGAAAAAAACAAAACAAAATAAAACAAAACCAAACAAACACAGACACAAAAAAGAATCCATTACTTTCACAGTTCTGTTTTCAGCCCCATTAGAGTCACATAGGTGGGAGTCCATTGATTTCAGCAGACCAGAGCTAACACGTTTCCATATTGTTTTCACGTTACTAACCCTGATCTTTAGCCTTCAGAATTCCCGAGCTCAGGGATGCAGTGAAAGGCAATTGCTTACCTTGCTCTACTTCTCCTGTAGATCATTGGTTTGAATTCCTTCACTTTTAGGCGAATAGTATGATGAATTTGGGGGAAATCACTCAACAGCCTGTATTAATACAGGAATAGTCCTCTGCAGTACTTAGCCCAACAGTTAAGAACGTATAAATCAGGAAAATGTGGGGGTTTCTTTCAACAAACACAGTACCCTTTAGCAGTTGAGAGTCTTCATATCTAAAGTAAGATGATCGAGTTTTATTCTTGCATCTACTTTTACTACCAACTTGGTTCTCCATCAACCATAGCAAGTACTGCAGATCATTTGTAAGTGTGCAGAAAATTGGTTCTTATATCCAGTAGATGAGATTTTATACTTTTCCCTTATGACCTTATGAGCAGAAAACTCCACCAACTCCTCCCTTTATCCAGCCTGAGGTCCTCCTTGTTCTAGGAAATTCCTTCTACCTCAGGGGTCAGTTCTCTCCTTCTGTTGCACTTGGCCCTTTGGTGCCTTGAGCATTAAATGCTGCTGTAGGAGTGGCCATCTGGGCAAATGCTGCTGCACTGCTCTGTAGGGCGAAGGGACTTAAATCTGGCTTAAATGTCACATAAGGAAGATGGTACCCTGACTAGTGAGTGGAGCCAGATCATCCCTCATGCTTAAGGATAAACCAGAAGGCAGGGTTTATTTGTAGACCATCCAGTTGAACTCTCACTAAGGAACCTGGGGGTTCAAAGGTGGAGGAGGCGATGACCACACTGTAGATGAAGCAGCAGGACTCCCCCAGCAAATATTCAGGAGGAACAGGCCAGTGAACAATTATTAGCATTGAAGGGTTTCACAGAAGCTTATTTCCCCACCAGGACTAGTGGGAAAGGAATCAGAGGTGAACAACCCTCTCTGTCCAGTAGGAAAACCAGAGTCCCAGGGAAGGGAAGAAGAGTGTAACGGGAAGTGCTGTAGAGAGCCCTTCTCCTCAGTGCAAGGGTGCTTTGTAGAGCCTGGTCTCCCAACAGGCTTCTGCTGAAGCCACTCAGTCCCAAATGAAGTTATGAACAGGTCTCACCCACTCATCTGCTCCTGAAGCCAATGAGGATAATATACATCTCTAGGGCTGCTGGGCAGCTTGTCCCTCTCCTGCCTGTGAGAAGCTTTTGAACCCCTTAAGTCTTACTGTGTCTCCCTCCAAGCTACCCTAGAGGGTGCAGCAGTGGGGCTGAGGGGCCACCAGAAGCTCTCTAGCCCTGCACGTCTCTGATGAACACTGAACATTTGCCTCAAGCAGCTTTACCTGCTTTCCTACTTCTCAGGGAGGTGCAGCACGAACGCTGCCTGGCCAGCGCTGCGCAGCCCTCGCTCAGTCTCCTGGCATTAGCCTCTCTGATTTAATGCATATGTGCTCTTTTATTCATCTAACAAGTTTATTCCTTTGTCAGGCACAGCCTCGTATCACAGGGCTGCTCTAAGACGGATACGTGGGGAATTTATTGCTCTAACGGGTTTATTCTTACACCAGCTCTTCATTTATGCAGACTCCCCTCTCTTTGGCTTCCCTGTGCATAAGTGGAGGAGGCTCTGACTCGGCACCCGCAGAGCAAGCCTGCATTGCCCTCCTGCGGCCGGCCGCCGGATCCGAGAGCCCCGACATTAATCATAGCAGCAGGAGTGTAAAATTCAATTTTACCTCTCCATTCATTCCGAGATGAGTTGAAGGCCGGCCTTGTACATATAAACCACACTTTACTTCATCAGAGCCCTGGTAACAAATGGAGTGTCTTCTTCGGGGAGTTTAACCATCAAAAAACAGCGCGCCATTTAATTCCACGCGTGCCTAGGGTCAAAGAAGGAGCTCTTGGCATCAGCAAATGCTTCAGCCCTCAGCTGCGCAGTAAACTATGTTTTAGAGATTGTTCCTCAATACGAAATGATCAGTCCATTTATCTGCTAAAGCAGCCTGTCTCTTTGTTCAGTCTCCCAATATTTTTTCCGCTGACCTGATCTGGACAATAAACCAAAGTCATCTTAAGATATTCACCATTCAATTTGTTACTTGAGTGCCTCTGAGCCTGGCTGTCCCTGCTGTCAGCATCACAGACTCCCCAGCCTTCACCATTAACCCCAATGCCTGTGCCCAACTCCTCTGACGCCAGGTCTGGACCAGTGCAGCACCATTGCCTACTCTGTCCAGGTCATAGGGATGGGCTCCCCACTTGCAGCAACTGTATGGTTCCTGCTGCTGCCATGGCCCAAAACCATGGCGAGGTGTTTTGCCCAGTGTCCCTCTCACACTGAATATCCAAACTGTGCTTGTACAAGTATTTGGGTCTCTCTGCTCCCTGGGGAGCTGCTTTTGCAGAGCTGCAGCCGCACTGCTTCCCCCAAGCTGATGCGATGCTGGTTACCTTTTACTAGAGGTAGCTGATCTGTACTCAGAGGGTGCAGCTGGTCATCCTTTCTCATCTTCAGGCTCCTGGACACAGCCATGGCCAATTTGACTTCTTTAGACTGAAGAAGGCTTAGAAGCCCCACTGTAGTCTCCTAAGTGAACGTGCCAGACACTGAGCCATCACACAGAGTAGGAA
>WEIS01061391.1:950-18805 GCA_013389965.1 Todus mexicanus | reverse complement strand
GTTTCAGAAAGAATAAAATCGTTAAAGGAAAGAGACAGTCATAGAAGGGCACTGCATCTTCCTCTGCAAGCAATTTTTCTCAGTGACATCCATGATCATGCATAGTTATATTCTGTAATTTGACCTAATTATGCATAGAAAATACTATTTGTAAGAAATTCATGTTTGTGGTAGCACTTAATGGCTCGTGAGGCTTTTGAAGAATAACTCACAGCTGACTAAGTTTCTGATTCCTTCTCATCTTTTGTCCAAAAGACCAAAACTAATGCTACTCTCTTTTGGAAGTCCTTAAAGAGAATAGTGAAATCTTACCAAGAATTCTGATCTTTACACTGAAAGCAAGAAGTGTTCTAATTGTGGTCAAGGATTCAAACAAGAATTCTACAGTGAATACAGTTTTGAAAGCCATACATGCTTGATCTTTGTATAGGTGCCATACAGTGCAAATGTGTTCCAGGGGCCTGTGATGATGGAGTTCCCTAAGTGCTACTGCAGTCATTTTGTACTTCTGAGGATGAAGTTACAGTGTCGCCTCTTAACTTCTTAAATACTGTGGATATAGTTACGAGATTACTGTTCTTGGGAATAACTGAATTAATGCATTAAAAATATGTATTAAGTAGCATAACAAATCTGTCTTGCAAAATGAAATTCTGGATGACTTCTTTGAAGACTGCCTGAAGAGCTTGTTGGAGGACATCCAGATACTGCAAAAGCTTTTTCGGGATTATCAGAGAATGTGGCATTTCTGAAATGTTTAGAAAGGCAAAACCCCAAGAATAAGTGTTTAAATACTTCCTCTTTGTGGCACAAATGTGCGTCCCACACGGTGTTCTCAGAGCTAAAAATAAAGCAAAGTCTACATTTGGGTCTCAAAAGTAAGGTACTGGTACAGATTTTTCTGATGTCTAAAGAGAGAAAAACACATAGAACCAGCTTTTTTTGAAGCAAGACTGTTAACCGAGTTCCTTCCCAATGCTCCCATCTACTTACTTCACATATTACAGGAAAGCAATATTTTTTGTGACTTGTGTCAACTTTGGTTGAAATTGGGCAAGCAGTTAAAAGTTACTGAGATGGCATACTGCCAAGCAGACTGGTGATTAAATTTAGGGTGATTGCCTAATTGTTATTTTTTCTCTTAGGGAAGCAGATAAGAAGGCAGGTGGAGTAACAGTTGATAATGGACAATTAAACATTTCATACATCTCTGTCCCTGGATTACAGCCAAAATTATTCTGCTTTAAAACATGTTACTGTATAAACTCTCGGAGCTGACTTGTAATGTCCAAGTCCTATGCTGCTTAAAAAAATTGTGTGCTGCCAAGCTGGTTTGGTTCATCCACTCTAGAAGCTGATCATCACAGCTCTGATATGGAAAAGTTATAGTTATTTCACTATGCATTCAGCCTTGTCTGCTTTCTGTGCTACATACTAGTGATACCAACACAAGTATTCCTTTTAGTATGAACCAGTGATAAGAGTCCTTTGGTCGTAACTTGGAGTACTTCTGAAGGACAACAGAATTGAATCAGAATTGTTTTATTCTCATGAATCCGTTGAAATAAATGCTCGTTAACTTGGTGATTCTTTGGCATAGGAGTGTGGTAGTTTTGATGCTAGAACCAAAATGAGTAGTTTATCTTTTCTAAGGTCTGAATGCTTATTTATTTTAGTGTTGCAATTGTTTATGTTGTTGATAGGTCATGTGTCCATGCAGGTTTTGTCAGTAGGATTATGTTTCAGCAATTGATTTTCTTTCAATAAGTAAATAATGAGGTAATCTTTCTTTGCCCTGACTTCAATCAAAATAGTTCCTATATTTTACTGCAAGAGGCTGCATATTCTTAACTTCCAATACCTTATATGTGATATATATACAATATATATGATAAACTATTCCTGCAAGCAGCAGTGTCCTTCAAAAGTTATCTATGCTTCTGTTACACTCATATATAATGTCAACAAACACTGTAGGGTGCATTTTGTCAGGGCTGCGCTATTCTTACGGTGCTAGCCTGATTAGTTTGCTATATCAGGTTGTTAAGGACTTTTATATAGGTCTTCCCCTGTTGTGGTAGAGTATAAAAGCAGATTACCTTCCACTTTAGAATAGGTAATACTATTTATTTGAAATAAATAACACCACATTATTTTTTCCAATTTGTATGTAATCTCTTTTCTATCTAAATTTCAGTGGAAAACTCTTTAAGATCAACAGGAAGGTAACATAGCTTCATTGATTTCAGTTTGCAAACAAATTAGGATCTTGTCTTTACACTGATATATCTTATATTCCCAATATAGAATATATTTTATTGTTAGAGACAGACCTCATGATCATGGGGGAAGGAAAATAAACGTAAAAATTTAGTGGTTTCTGAAGGGTTAATTTCTTTAAAAGTACTAGAAAATGGAAAATTGTAAATAAGTCGCAAATATCAGGTTTGGTCTTTGAAAATGAATGTTGAACACTGTTTCAGTAATAAGCATAGTAATGGCTCAGTTTTAGCTAAAAAATATTTTCTTGAATTTCTTTGTATAACTTCCTCTGACAAGGCAATGGAGCAGCTGCTGTCTTCTCTGAACCAAGCTTCTTCTGCAAAGGAAGAAAAAAAGAGATGAGAACTTGTACAATCCTATGTATAATAAAGGGATTGAGTGCACGTTGTTCAATATGCTGGGGAGGATGGCTGACAAAGATACATAGGTATCAAAATGTTCTGAGAGTGATTCTACAGCTAAGGCTGCATTTCAGAATAGGTTTTTTGTGAAACATAAGTATAGATATTTTTCTGAAAAACCTTTATTGTGAATTTTCACACAGAATTATGGTATTGGATAAAAATAGCAGAACAGTATTTTAAGTACTTCACAGAGAATTTATATGTAACTCTTGTTGGTTCATATATCTCCAGATAGCTGTTGCCCTTGTTTCCCAAGCTACTGACATCAACTTTATTCATTCCCATCAGTAGGTCTGAAGTCTTTACTAAGCACTAAAAATGTCTAAAAATTAATGTATGAAATATTGTATTCTGAAGCTTTCAAAATTATTGTCACAGAAGCTACCTGCAAAAAGCAGTAATGCCAAAGTCTCATAACAGCATTCTTCAATTTTTTTCACACACTCATAGGTTTTCTTCACATACCAATATTGGTCTTCATAGAATCATAGAATCATTTAGGTTGGAAAAGACCTTCAAGATCATCAAGTCCAACCATTCACCCTACTCTACCAGTCTCATCCTGCCTGTGTAGTCCTGGTGCTGGAAGGGGCCTCAGCTCCCTCATATGCCTGCCCCAAGCCCTCAGGAGCTGGGATTCCTCTTGCCACAGTTGATGCATTCTCAAAGCAGGCACCTGCATGGGAGCTCCCTGTTTCACCCCATTGCTCATCTATGGAGGGACATGTCAGAAGTGAGCTGCAAATGTCTGGTGGTGTTGCAGGTGCCCAAGGTGGTCAAAGGTATGAACAGGTGGCTGCAAACTCAAATGGAGTGCTTCCTAGAGAGAGAGCAGCGTCTGGAGGCACCCTCTTAGAGGCTGTTGGGAATTTCCTTTGGCTTTCTAAAGTGAGAGCAGGTGACCCAGTTCAGCAGTGTCAGGCAGCTGAATCCATCATGTTCAGGGCACCTTATGGAGTTATTGACCCCTGTGCACAGAGAGAGCTCACCCTCTCTCTTCCCATGCTCTACCACCTCCATTTACTAGATCTCTGCTGACTACATGGACAGTTGTCTCATGTTCAGCCCCACCACAACTCACAGAATTCAGGGCAGCTGCACCATGTCATGCTCAAATCCAGGCCCACAGAGCTCCAGGAAATGCCAGGGCTGGCAGGAATGTCAGAGGACTTACAGGAAAGCAATTCCCACCCAGGGTGGGTGAGTGACAGACACCCCAGATGGCATCGCAGGGAGTGTGATTTGCTGCCCATGTGCCACTTGGTGGCTACCATGAGTCAGATGTGTCAGTCACCAGATGCCACCAACAAGGCTGCCTCTCCCTAAAAGCTGCAGGCATTGCGTCAACATAGAGCGCATCACCTCGGCATCTTTGCTCACACCCCTGAGGATGTCGTCCTGGAACACACTGTCATGGTTTAACCCCAGCTGGCAACTAAGCCCCAGATGGCTGCTCACTCACTCCTCAGTGGCGGGATGGAGGTGAGAATCAGGAGAGCAACAATGACAAAACTCGTGGGTTAAGGTGCGACAGTTTAATAGGTGCGGCAAAAGCTGTGTGCACAAGCAAAGCAAAATGAGGAATTCATCCACCCCATCCCCTTGTAGGCAGGTGTTCAGCCATCTCCAGGAAAGGCAGGCTTCATCGCCGCTGGGGTGAGGGGAGAAGCAGGAAAGGCCTTGACACTGGGCACACTGTGTTCAGCTGCAGCTAAAACATTGGAGTGTCACTGACGCTGTTCTGGACACAAACCCAACACTTGGCACTGCACAAGCTATGATGAGGAGAGTTAATTCATTTAAAACCTGTGCCAGCACTGCAACCCCAGAAGGGGGTGAGAGCAGCTGCCCCCCTGACTTGGGTGCTGAGACCTCAACCTAGGCCTCAGCCCTGGCCTCAGCACGTCAGACCCACCCCTGTGAGGTGGTGGTTGGGGCACAAAGGGTGGCAGGAAGCCAAGGGTGCCCCTGACCCTGGTGCAGGTACCTGCAGATGGGTGGTGGTATTGCCACAATGTGCACTGTAATTTATCACCGAGGCTGGGTATGAAAGCCTGCTGGGCTCTGGTCAGGTGCCTGTGTGACCTGGTGAGGTGAGGAGAGGGTAGGGGATGAAGGGCATTGCCCATGGTTGGCCAAGGGCATTCCAGGGTCTACATGTCAAGCTCACCCACGTCCCACTGCTCCCTCAGGGTTACCAGATGAATGTCTGGACTAGGAACCGTGGTGTTACTGGAGAAGACTCTCCAAGCGCTCACCTTTGATGATGGAAACATTCAAAGCATTTGCAACAAAGCAGGAGGAGCCCACCTTGCAGGAGCAAGCTAAGAGCAAAATGTCCCTCTGCAGCTCCCCATGGTTGGCAAAGTTGTTGTCAGGGTGGTCAATCTGCAAGAGGCCAAGACAAGGGGCAGGAGAAGGCAGGAGACACTCAAATGCCCCTGGGCAGGGTCCCTTCTCTCCTCAGCAGGCAGGGCCCGGGCTGGGCTGGGCTGTCGTGCCCTGATGGCCACTTCCGCTGCAGAGTTCAGTGGTCATAATGATGACCTTCCTGCTTCTCCCCTCACAGCCTTCAGTGGCAACTCTGAGCTTCCCAGGCTCAGCACTGCCAGCCAGGCACCACTGGGGCCATCCCACAGCTCCCTGGTGCCCGGAGGCACCACGAGACAGACAGGACCCAACAGTGATCACTGTTACTGCGTCAGGAGAAAGAACCATATACCATGTCTGTAACAAGGATCAAAAGCAGCTCTCTGGTACCTGACACCAGTGGCCTCAATAGACATCTTGGGCCAGAGTGGATTCAACACCACTTACGAATATACCAGCAGGAGCAAAAGCCCTACAGACGGCGTGGAAATTTACACAGGACCAGCCATGGGCCTGCCCCAAGTGCTGAGCCTAGCAGACACAAAACTGATTTGCAGATGACTTTGGGGCTGGACCTTGTCTCTCTGGTGCTTGAGAGGAGAAGAAGCTGCAGATCCATCAGGCAGGTGTCATCAAGGCTGTCTCGTGGCCCTCTGGCATGAAGGAGTCGTAGCTGCTCCAGCTACATTGGGACAGGCTGGACAAAACACCTCTCCCTGTTACTGCATCAGGCACAAAAACCCTCCAATGGGCATGGAAGAAGGTTAAGGACCAGCCATGGGTCAGCCTCAGGTGCTGAGAGTAGCACCTTGAGCACAACCAACCAGTAGGCATTGTGACCGTCCAGTGGCTCCCCAGCAGTTGAAAGCAGCAATCCCAGCACCTCCCGCCAGGTACCACTGGGGCCATCCTGCAGCTTCCCAGTGGCTGAAACCAGCAGCCACTCTAGCCACCTTGGGCCAAAGCAGAGCCAACACTGCTCATGGTTATTACAACAGTGGGAGCAAATGCTGTGCAGCCAGCTAGAAATCAGCTCAGGACCAGCTCCATGTCCTGAAAGCAGCATATTTGGCACCATCAACCAGCTGGCATTTGGATCATTGTGCAGCTCTCCAAGGTTTGAAAGAAGCAGTTGCAGCAGCCACCTTGGGCCAGAGCAGATCCAGTACAACTCACGATTATGACGACAGGTGCAAAATCCCTATAGCTGGCCAGACAATCATCGCAGGACCAGGTGTGGGCCAGCCTCAAGTGCTGAAAGTTGCACTTTGAGAACTTGACAGCTGGTATTGGAGGCATCCTGCAGATCCCCAGCACTTGAAAGCAGTAACCCCAGCTCCTCCATCATGGCACCACTGGGGCCATCCTGCAGCTCCCTAGTGCCTGAAATCAGCCAAGCACAACAGCCACAACCAGTACCCACCACAGCCACAACCAGCAGATCCAGGACCACTCATGGCTACAACATTAGCCACAAGAACCATTCAGCTGGTCTGGAACAAACTGTGCGACCAACTGTGAGCCAGCCCCAAGTGCAGCTGGCATTCGGACCACCACCCTGCAGCTCCCCAGCACTCCACAGCAGCAGGACCAGCACCACCCTCCCATGACACTGCAACTGTTCCAAGGTTCCTTAGTGCCTCTCAGAGTCAGCTTCAGACCTGTCATACAGGCACCAATGGAATGGAATGGCATTTCACACAACTGTCACTTTACAACCTACTCTCCACAACCAGCTCTCCACTGGACAATGCTACATGGCCAACTCTATGCAAAGAGACCTCTGCATAGGTGTCATGGGATGCAGAAGGGAGGACTCTCACAAGCCTATTCCTATCAGGCTTTGTTTTTTTATTCTATTATTTCGGGGGTGTTGTTGGGGGCATTTTTTTAGTCAGCCTTTTGAGACGCTTGCATGTTTAGTGTCCCATCACCCCAGTATCCTCCTCAGCCTTGGGCAACTGGGAACACAGGGAGCCTGTAGTTCCCACCACCACAGCAAAGACCTCACTAACAACCATTCCAAAGCTGCACATTGTTGCCTCTGTGCCTGGTTGTGAAGGTGCCACCTGAGCATCTGGAAATTCACTGATGGCTCTGAAAGGTACAGAAGAGCAGAGACGCTTGGGGTGAACAGCTTGTTTCAAGCCCAGTCAAGTTGAAGAAAAACAGCATGGCAGATGAGCATATTGCAAAGACTGGGTCTCATTACTGCAATAGAAGCCCCATCGAATACTTGTCATAACTCATAATTATCAATTTCTTTAATAAAGTGTTTTTGATGTTTTACTATTTCATTTTTTTAACTTCCAAATTTCACCATATATAGATGAGCAGAAGTGAGTCTCAGACAGTTCAGCTCAGCACATCTGTTTGGTTGCAATGAGCTGTCCTAGACCTCAAAAAAAACCCATCACACCAAAACCCAAACAAAAACGCAAAAGAGAAACAAACCCAGGCCAAGGACGACAAAATGGCAGCTCCCCTGCTATTTTTTATTTATGAATTTCACTTGATGTATTTATAAGTTATGATTTGCAAAATGCAGCACCCCTGACTAAAGGGACCTCTAAAGGAAAAAAAAACCAACGCCCAAACCAATTCAAAACCAAAGCTGGGAGTGTGTTCTAATCAAAGTGTACAACAGAAAAATAGGTGAGGCACTTTCAATGGAGCAGTGTACAGAAATGACATGATCTCCCTCATTAACGTGAGTCTGAGTGACCTGTCACAACAGATAAGAAGGGAAAGCTTTTTCAAGGGTAGGTGCTTTAGACTGGAACAGCTGTTCTGGGCAACTCCGAGTAACCTCTTTATCATAGAACATGAAAGATGTAGTTCTCAAGTCCTCTAGGTGAACCAAGTCTACAGACAGCTGAAGCTAATCAGTCTGTCAGCTTCTTCCTGGCTGAGATGTTGGAGCACCTATCAAAGGGGTTCATTGTCAAACATGATCTTAGTGAATTACATTGTGTCTTTTTGTAACTTTCTCCTTTATTGAAAATTTTGTATGCCTAAGTATTGTTTTATCCATAGATCTTCTCTAGTGGTAGTGGTTCTACACATTTGACATGAACACAACACTCCAGCATTATGAATCTAGTACTTAGTGGGTAAATGGGAAAGTCCTGGAATACTTGTAGCACACCGCTTGTGGGACTCCCACAAGTCATGAGGCAGATCTACCACTAAGCTGTAAGGTCTGAGCCACAGGCAGACAGCACAAGTTCATGGGATGAAAAGCAACACTTGTTTCATGAGTTTGATACAAAGTCTCCCTGGTGAACACTGAAGTAATGGAGGGGTTGGAGATTTAGGATCACCACTACAATGCTATTTTTAAAGCTGACAATCTAAAATACATCTCCACTTATCCTGGTAAGAATCTCAAATGTTATATACCTCATGTAATGCGTTAGTGAGATACAGGTAGGTCTAATTAGATGCAGAAATTTGACAGAAAAACCAAAAAGAGTTTGGAACCATCTGGGTAAATCTAGGACAGAAGCCTGAATGCAGCAAACACTTTTGTTTATATTTCTTGGGTTTAAAAGTGTGTCATAATATGATCATTAAATTTTTGTCTTTTCCTCTCCCATTCAGCCTACTCTGAGGTCAACATGCTTCTGTGCCAGATTCCTCAGCAACTGGTGAGAATATCTTGCTAAGGATAGTATGAAGAAAAGGCAGCATACGGAGTGATAAACCTGTGTATATATTATTATTTTCTAGGATAAACCTTGTGTTGTGGTCAAAAGAAACAATATGTTTTAACCACACGGTTTACCTTCATTGCTTTGCTTTTACAAGACTGAATAAATTCTACCAATGACAAAACTATTTGTGTAGACATTCATAGACACTGGAGAGAAGGAAGAGAGAAGTGACCAAAGTCATTTCCATTAATTTGCAGTTACATGAAATGTCTTTATATAAAACCGTCTCCTGTGATTTTTAATAATATCCTTGCCATTAGGAAAGATCACTGACCTAGTGCTTTTATCAAAGTGAATGCCGAAGTTGAGCTTTGGCAATTTTACATTTTGCAAGAGTTTTCTCAAAGCAGAGAAAATCAAAATCAGCGCTGTTTGGTTTCTCTTCCTGTAGCTGAGATCCTGTGAGCAGTAAGAGATTTTATTAGAAATTTTAAAGATGAGTGAAACCACAGTCAGAGCAAGCAGTAGGGAAGTTGCAGAAAGGACTAGCATCCTATGGAGAGCCATTATTGAGCAGCCCTCTGTTCTGAAAGGTGGTAAGAGAAAATTGAGGCTAGACCAAAGAATATACGGGTTGGTTGGTTGCTTTTTGGGGTGGGAGTGGTGATGAAGATGTGAGATAAGTTGCAGCTCTTGAGACAGACAATCAGTTGCAAAAATATGTTTATACCTGTTATTTACACCTCTCCTCCATTATTTCTTTTCTTATGAGTTAAAGATAATATTCTAAGTGAGGCTGACAGCTATTGTGAGGTATATCACCTGCAGTACACAGATAAAATGAAATAGTCTTCTGCCCTTAATAATCACACTGTAAATGAGTGGAAAGCTCCTTAAACAAATCTATTTCCTGTCCATCTTACTGTGGAAAATTGCTGGGCAAGGTGAACTAAATAATTATGTTTGCATAAGCCATATCAGGGTTTTCTATGACTTCCATGTGATGTTTATTCAGCAGACACAGTATCTTTTCTGCATTATCAATGGCTGAGATGCACCCAATCCGTGAAGCTCACTTTGTAATCTTTCATCAGTATGCTGTGTTCCAGGTTTCCTGTTACTTTGGACAGATTTTGATGCCTACATTTAGCTTTAGCCCTCCAACCCTCACCCTGTTGTAAGCCCACTTAAATAGGTACAAAAGGTTCCTGAAAAAAAGGCCAAAAATTGCGTAACAGAATTTATTGCCAAAGTGCAAAGGCTGAGAGCAAAGCTGCAGTCATGAATGAATGGGTCACATTTGGAACCGTACACTCAAAGAACTGAGGCCAAGGATCTTTAAACTTTTTACAGTTGTCTGAAAAGTGGGTAGTATTGCAGAGGTAAGAAACTTGTAGAACAGAACTAGGCATCAGAATATTTCTTGGGTTTATGGGCTACGTGAAATCAGAGGTCCAGCAGTATTGAAGATAAAGCCAATAGTCACATAATTAAAGTCACAGATATCTTACATAGGTGAAAACTGCGTCATCCTTTTTGAAATATTCACCAAGTTTCATTAATTTTTCAATTCAATATGAGCTCTGAAGGTTTTTGTGGGCTCTTCCTCAGAGGCTTGCAATTCCTTTCCTTGTGTAACAGTTTGTTTTGATATTGATAGCTGTTGCTGATTTGCCTTTTGGTTTTCTTTATTTAGTCCATGAGGTCATTGACAATGGATTCCAGAGTTTGTGTGAGAACAGAAGATCCTCAGATTCATACCGCTGTAATGGAAATCCCTTTCAATTAAAGGAATTAAAACATAGGTCACTTAATTGGGTGGGAGTGAAAAAGAGTATGAACGGAATTACAATAGTCAGGGAACAGTAACAACTGCTGTTCTGAAAGGCTGCCCTGCATTTTCTTTAGGTGTTTCCCTCTTTAGGTGAGGGCATGCAAAACAAATGTGAAAGTCTAGGGCACCATCAGTACCTAAGTGGAAGAAAGAAAATCACTTAAAATCTATTTCTTAATGCCTAATTTGTAGTATGTTCTTTTGGTGGTAGTAGTGGTTGTAGTGGGTTGATTTTTTTTTTTGTCATTGAAGGCATCCAGGCTAATCTTTTGAACTTTGTGATTAAAACCAGAGACTATATCTGATTAAGAATTATCTCTTCTCTCTTACCATAAAATTCTAGGAAAATAATCTATTGAGTTCTTCTCTCCAAACATACTTTTTTCCTCAATCCTAAAATTTGAAATCCAAAGAGGATAAATTTCCAGAAGATAAAGGGAGAAGGAAAGCATAGAGTTTCAGTACACTTAAAGATGTTTCATTTGTCATGATAAAAGCACTTTATAAACATGAGATTTTTCTGAATCACTCAGATATCTCCAATTAATTCGTTTTATAGCTGCTTTATTTCTCATTCAGACCAGGTGTTGGCACAAAACCATGCGTACATAATCTAACAATCTGGCCAGGGAAGCAATAGTTCAACTTCTTCAAACTTTCTCATATGAGCCTATAAACTTATTTTCTCCTCAGTGTCTGATAATGCTAGTCAAATGAACATAATTTTTCTTGTATAATGGCAGTTAAAGTGCTTTCTTTTTCTTCCTGAGTGGTAGTGTCATTACCAATTTTAAAGGAATATATGCCTACCTTCTGTTTCCAGTCTGATATGTTTATTCTTCAGGTTTTAAAAACCCATTGAATTTTAACAGCTGTCTTAATACAGTGGAAGATTCAGGTTTCATTACAATATAAGCCTAGTGTTCTGAAACCTAGGCGAATCATAGAAGAGCAATCCTTCCACATAAGCTCCAGGAGATGGAGGCTTCTAAACCATTAACTAAAATCATAGGGAACTGACTGGAAACATAGAATCATAGGATCATTCTCGTTGAAAGAGACTTTCAAGATCATCAAGTCCAACCATTAACCCTGTACTGCCAAGTCATCACTAAACATGTCCCTAAGCACCACATCTACACGTCTTTTAAATACTTCCAGGGACAGTGATTTCACAGAAATCACACAGAAATCACAGAAATAACAAGGTTGGAAAAGACCATAGAGATCATCAAGTCCAACCTGTAACCTCCTACCTAGACTATCACCAACCTATTACCCAATATTATCTCATAATCTAAATCTAAATCTAAATCTTGTCCCTGAGTACATCATCCAACCTCTTCTTGAACACCTCTAATGATGGTGACTCCACCACCTCCCTGGGTAGCCTATTCCAATGGGGAATCACTCTCTCTGTAAAAAAGTTCTTCCTAATATCTAGCCTAGACCTTCCCTGACGCAGCTTAAGACTGTGTCCTCTTGTCCTGTCATTGGTAGTCTGAGAGAAGAGACCAGCCCCCACCTGGCTACAACATCCCTTAAGGTAGTTGTAGAGGGCAATGAGGTCTCCCCTGAGCCTCCTCTTCTCCAGGCTGAACAACCCCAGCTCCCTCAGTCTCTCCTCATAGGGCTTGTGCTCCAGCCCCTTCACCATCCTTGTTGCCCTTCTCTGGACACGTTCGAGCAATTCAACATCTTTCTTAAACTGAGGGGCCCAGAACTGGACACAGTACTCAAGGTGCGGCCTCACCAATGCCGAGTACAAGGGAAGAAGAACTTCCCTAGTCCTACTGGCAACACCATTCTTAATACAGGCCAAGATGCCATTGGCCTTTTTGACTACCTGGGCACACTGCTGGCTCATATTAAGTTTCCTATCTACCAGCACTCCCAAGTCCCTCTCTGCCTGACCACTTTCCAGCCATTCAGTTCCTAACCTATAGTTCTCCATGGGGTTATTAAGACCAAAGTGAAGAACCCGGCACTTGGACTTGTTAAATTTCATCTTGTTAGAATCTACCCATCTCTCCAGTCTGCCAAGGTCCCTCTGAAGGGCCTTCCTAGCCTCCAAACGATCAACACTTGCTCCCAGCTTGGTATCATCTGCAAACTTGCTAATGGTGGACTCAATTCCCACATCCATATAGTCAATAAAGATATTGAACAGCATCGGGCCCAACACCGATCCCTGGGGGACACCACTAGTGACTGGCCGCCAATTGGATGTGGTACCATTCACCACAACTCTCTGGGCTCGGCCATCCAACCAGTTCCTAACCCAGCACAGGACGTTCCTGTCTAAGCCACAAGCTGAGACCTTCCACCACTATCCTGGACAGACTGTTCCAGGGCTTTACAACCCTTTCTGTCTAATATCCAACCTAAACCTCTCCTGGTGCAACTTGAAGTCCCGTTCCTTGTCCTATCCCTTGCTACACAGGAGACCAACATCCAACTACACTACAACCTCCTTTCAGGTAGTTGTAGAAAGTGATAAGGTTTTCCTTGAGCCTCCTTTTCTCCAGACTAAACAACCCCAGTTCCCTCAGCTGCTCCTCATAAGCTATGTGCTCTAGACTCAGATGCCATCCAGCAACTAAGAAATAGAGCAGGCCTGCCCATTTCTCTTTATAAGCATGCAATTTATAGGCCTGGAGGCTCTATTTGGCAAGGTGCTCACACCTTGCATTCCTGTTGGTTTCACCAGAAGTAGCAGAACTTCCACACTAAGTACAGATGAGATTGTATCACTTAAGAGGCTGAAATTCTATGGAGATTGTTATTGTTAGTGTACTCTGCAGACTCATTGCCCAGTCTTCATGGTAACTTTAGCAAATGTGTGAAATGATACTGCTGGTAAGTTATATCCTCAAAATAACATATTTTCTGATTTTTTTTAATGTTCATTTTAGATATTTAGAATTAATATTACATAGCCATTCCTCCTTGTTATTTATTGGCAGTGCTGAAAAGTATCAGAAATGGATAAATCCAAGGATGACGAAAATCTCAGGATCTCTATTGCTAGCAACTTTATGATTTTGTTCATCATTTGCCATCTTGTAAATATCTTCAACTTTCCTGTTGCAGAGAAGTCATCTTGCCAAAAAAACCCCAAACAATAATACTTTTACAATGCCACCTTTATCAGTGTTGTTATGATGTTATTTTGACTTCTGTGTGGGGAATTCTTTTTGTTGATGTAGTGAAGTTTGTGAAAATTGTGTGAGGAATATATATTTTAATGATCCATGTTAATAAGATCATGAATTATTGTATAGATGGTATCCTCTTTCTGTGTATAATGACAGTCAAACAGCTGAGCCCCAAATGTCAGTTGACTTTGATTCATGTTAACTGTTCCTTTTCTTAATATAATTTTAATTGCTCTATCAGTCTAAGAAATATGAACATCAGAATCAGGAAGCCACATTATGAAAACAAATACGTCTGATTTCTTTTAATGAAATATAAAAATGGGTCTGTGAAGAATACAAGAAAACTTGTAAAGCATCGTATTTACATTACCATGTATATTATCCCATTTTCAGAAAAGTATATTGCAAATTAGGCGCAATCATTTGACAGATGCAAACAGCATACAGTTGCAAATGTTTATGGCTGACTATCACATTGTCACTCAGAAAACAAGCATGACAAACTTCTGCTGCTTATAGAAATTAATATAAAACCAGTAGTAATGTCTTTCAGTTCCTAATAACTCTGGTAATTAAGATTCTGGACAATGACTCAGAGTTTTGGCCATATTTCATTTTTTGTGATAGAAGGGAATAGAACAGTGAATTCCTCAACAGCCTACTCTTCAGGCGAGCTACTGTATAACTCACAAGTAACTAGCATCACTCACAAGTAATTCAAATAAATTGTGTTAGTTTTTTGGCACCTCCTTCTGTACTTTTGCGTAGGGTTTCTTGTAATCTCAGTGAAATGAAGAGGGGAGCAGTTTGCCAAGGAAGCACTAGAAATAAGAGGTTCATAATAGTAGTACTATCTTTATATTTATGAGAGATAAGAAGAGAACAAAAATGAAAGATAAAGTCTAAAGGAGTAAAAATACTGTTTAAGTCTGTTTCTGTTTTCAATTAACTTGTTGAAAACTATAAGCAAAACTGACAAAAGATGCTAGAGGATTAAAAACTGTAAAGATACTGAAATGGAAAATTATAGCACTGCTTTTTTATGTACACAATTAATATTTGTTTCTTAACCAAGTACATTAAAAAAATATTCCTCATGATTAAAGCAAACTTTCCAATAAGATTNAAGGTTTTTTTCAAACCTGGAAATTTATCCTCATATATTTTGCTTTAGTTTCTGAAGGTCCAGAAGGCAATTGGAATTTAGCTCTGGTTCCCTGTGAAGAAGCTTAGAAATATGTAATTATTTTTGCAAAGAGCTTAGTGTGTGTTCAATTTCTTTCTGCCACACTGATAGCAAGAGCTAACTTATCCTTGAGAAGCAGATTTACACACCTCTAAGTCAGTAATTTGGTAATGATAGTCTAAACACATAGCTGTGGAGCACAGGGTTGCCAAAAAAATGATCTTGTACCTTTGCATTTGAAAAGGAAACACATATCCACAGCTTTCCAAGGACACGGTTCTGAAGAATACTTCACAGCCACAGAGCAATCATGTGATCATGAGCTAGCACCCTACCTTGTGAGGTTCCTAGCAATTTTGAACCATAGCTTCAGGATGAGTGCACCTAGAAACCATCCTTCCTTATTTTCTGCACTCAAGTCTCTTATGCCCTTGCCGATGTGCATTTGCAGTATATTCTCCCTGTCTCTTTTTCCTTCATTTATTTCATCCCAATAAACTTCTGGAAAAAATGTCTCTATGGTGCAGTGAAAGACAAAAATAGGAGGGTTATCCAGAGTCTTGTCATTTTTCACAGTTGGCATCCCAGAGCAACCCAGGATTTAAGAATACTCCTGAAACATGGAGCTCCATTTCTACCATCTTTTTTAACCAAAGAAATGAAATATTGATGAACAGAGCCTGAAACATTTAAGGTTAAAATTTGTATTATAAATCATACAACAGATGACCCCAAACTGAATATAGAGACGAATTAATGTTGGTTTCATGTGACGTCAGCATGGGCCATTGGATGAGTTACAGACTTGCATTCACTCTGGGACTATCTATTATCTAATATGTCTTACCTGACTTTCAGTTTCAGGCAGGCAAATTGACCATGTATACGTGCTTGTGTCAGTAGCTAATTTTAGGTAGCTAGTCTAATTGAAGATGTTATGCTCCTTTAGCTTGTCACAGAGAAATTCACATTTTCTGATTAACGTGATTCATTTATATTAGATTTGACTTGACAGGATGACAATGTGTAATATAGAACACAAGGATGACAGGGTTCTCCATCTCCTCCATCACTTTTCAGTATGAATGGTCTACTCAAGGCTGTGGCCTACAGTATCTTACACACAATATGGTAAAATTTAAACAGTATTACAGCCATATATGGTGTACACAATATGTTCTCACAGATGGCAATATNTGGGGAATTCTTTTTGTTGATGTAGTGAAGTTTGTGAAAATTGTGTGATGAATATATATTTTAATGATCCATGTTAATAAGATCATGAATTATTGTATAGATGGTATCCTCTTTCTGTGTATAATGACAGTCAAACAGCTGAGCCCCAAATGTCAGTTGACTTTGATTCATGTTAACTGTTCCTTTTCTTAATATAATTTTAATTGCTCTATCAGTCTAAGAAATATGAACATCAGAATCAGGAAGCCACATTATGAAAACAAATACGTCTGATTTCTTTTAATGAAATATAAAAATGGGTCTGTGAAGAATACAAGAAAACTTGTAAAGCATCGTATTTACATTACCATGTATATTATCCCATTTTCAGAAAAGTATATTGCAAATTAGGCGCAATCATTTGACAGATGCAAACAGCATACAGTTGCAAATGTTTATGGCTGACTATCACATTGTCACTCAGAAAACAAGCATGACAAACTTCTGCTGCTTATAGAAATTAATATAAAACCAGTAGTAATGTCTTTCAGTTCCTAATAACTCTGGTAATTAAGATTCTGGACAATGACTCAGAGTTTTGGCCATATTTCATTTTTTGTGATAGAAGGGAATAGAACAGTGAATTCCTCAACAGCCTACTCTTCAGGCGAGCTACTGTATAACTCACAAGTAACTAGCATCACTCACAAGTAATTCAAATAAATTGTGTTAGTTTTTTGGCACCTCCTTCTGTACTTTTGCGTAGGGTTTCTTGTAATCTCAGTGAAATGAAGAGGGGAGCAGTTTGCCAAGGAAGCACTAGAAATAAGAGGTTCATAATAGTAGTACTATCTTTATATTTATGAGAGATAAGAAGAGAACAAAAATGAAAGATAAAGTCTAAAGGAGTAAAAATACTGTTTAAGTCTGTTTCTGTTTTCAATTAACTTGTTGAAAACTATAAGCAAAACTGACAAAAGATGCTAGAGGATTAAAAACTGTAAAGATACTGAAATGGAAAATTATAGCACTGCTTTTTTATGTACACAATTAATATTTGTTTCTTAACCAAGTACATTAAAAAAATATTCCTCATGATTAAAGCAAACTTTCCAATAAGATTTTCAGTCTCCTTTGAACCCCAGAGTTATTTGACTATGGGATCCAAGCTTTTAAAGTGAAGATGAGCAGCTAGCTATTCACGCAATAAGAAGATGTGTTGACAAATAAAAGAAGCTAACTAGGGAGAAAACTCTTCACTCTGCAACATATGACTACAGTGAGATATTTCAAGCTTGATAAATAACCTGATGCAGCAATCAGAAGATTATGTTTTACATTGTGCAGCAAGTCAAACTGCGTGATCATTGTGGTCCCTTCAGCTCCCAAAATCTATATGTCTTTATTCTACTTACACTTTTCTGCTGAAAGCGAGTTTCTCTAGAAGTGAATAAACTGTCAGACTAATTGAATTTCAGGTTAATCAAGGAGAGTGAACTGTTGCTAGAAATGGAAGTAGCCTATACTAAATCAAAGTGATTGTAGCAGCTGGGATGAATTTACTCTCAGAAAGAGAAGAAATATGTGAAAAAATGAGCCATCAAGAATAAATGAAGGAGAGAGAAAAGAAGCCTGACAAGAAATAGAACTGGAAAAGGGAGCGAGCAGATATTTATTTATCTGTGGTACAGTTCTCTATGTAAGACAAAATCATGGCTGCACAAGCCTAACAAGCTGATGTTACAAGTACTGGACTATTATTTGATTTGTAATTGATATTTATTA
>WEIS01061386.1:0-10153 GCA_013389965.1 Todus mexicanus | reverse complement strand
TCCAACCACTAATCATGTGAATGTTTTTGAAGTTTTTTATTCTGCATTCCTTAATAAAACACCATAATGTAAAATTATATCAGAAACATAAGGGACCAAAGCTATTTTGGAACATCTTTTCTGACAAAAGGTAATAACCAGTTTAATCAAAAGTGTTCCAAAACAAAGGTGCAGAAAATACACATTTCCTCTTCATTGCGGATGTAAACAATTTGAGAAATCGCCAAGAGACCCTTTATGGCAGAACACCAACAGATGTGGAATTACAAAAATTAGCCAATGAGACAAACCATAAGATACTACGTTAAAGATCATTTTTAGAGCTGCAAAAAATAATTATGCTGGAGTATTACAAACGGGTGGCAAATGAATATTCCAAACTTTTCTGCACCAACATGGATTCATACTGTAAAATACACTGCACTTTAAAGTACAGTACCTAAGATTTGCTGAAAGACAGGGTGGAGAATATTTACCATGAGCAATTCCCCTGACAAGTGCTGGCAGTAGCAGTGAGACTTGAGACAAAGACAAAATTTTCAAAGACAGCCAATTCAATAGTTACATCACTCCTCAACTGGAACAAAACTGACAGTTTTACATAAATGCAGATAATCAATGCACCCATCTTATGTCTTCCTACTCAGTTTTACCTTATGTTTGCAGCGTTTAGAAGAGGCAAACTTCACACCTTTGTATCAGTGCGGTGGAACATGTGCTCTCCCCAATGTAACAAAAAGTTCTTTAAATTGAAACAAAAGAGTTAATTTTCCTTGGAGGGGAAGGGTGGAGAGGAAAGGAAAGCAGTATTGGTTGACTGACTATTGTCAAAATAGTTCTATGCCAGAAAGAGAAAAGAATTAAAATCTGAAGCCTGGATAATTATTGCTGTAGTGGACTAACTGGTGCTGTGACCATCCTCATTTAAACTGATACACTTACGGTTTTGAACAAAATACAGGTGCACCTTGAAAGTTACATTTGTACACTTACTTCAGTATTTTTCCTCCTAATCATTCCTACCAAGTTAAAACACTCTAGCCACTACAGTTAGGCCTTGCCCCCACGTCTTCTCCAGGGCACATACAAATGCCAACTACTGTAGTCTTCTATGAGAAGTCATCACCAAGAGCCAAATCCTTAGCAGACTTCACTGAATTCAAGCTTTAAAAAACCAGTGTGCAAACAAAAAGCTCAAGTAGTTTTTGTATATGGTTTTCTTCCGCATGAGTGGCTGTTGAGTTGATGTAGGGAAAGACAAAACAGCAGCTTTCGCTGAGAGCATCTTGCAAATCCAACTCCCTAGATTGCTGTTAGTATAACCACCACAATAAACACTACCTTGAATCTCCCTCTCCTTTATGCAGTTTTTGAACATACACTACTGTCAGTGAAGCCGTGAACAATTAGCCCTGCCACAACCGTGGTGAGGCTGCTACACCGCACTGCCAGAGCTTGCCATGCTTAGGAACATCTTTGGTTGTTTTTTTCAAGTAATTTTTCACATAAATATAATTGTGTACTGAAGAGTTATCTACTTAAACTTTAGCTAGCTTAAGAAAAACGTATCATATCCTCTATATCTATTTTATGGTTTAATTACAAATCATATACAAACACCTTTCTACAAGAGTATCCTGCATGGCAACTAGAACATTTAATAAATACATACTATATCAAAATTACCTTTTAAATACACTATTATTTATAGATTTTAACTTTTACCAAAAAATAGCACATAAATGTCATTGATTGATACCTTACTGTTCATAGAATTTAAGAAGTTGTTTTATGACATCTCTGACTTGCACTGCCAACCCTAAAATATGGCTATTACTATCTTATTCCATTAATCCTATTCCTTCACTGTTCTAACAACAAATATGCTCAAACCTCATAGATAATTTGAGAAGAAATAGAAGTAACATTTGTGCCCCAATTACTATTTTAATAAATTCCTTTTGACAGGTCCAAAACTACTCTCAGCCTGGATGGCACGCACAGTACAGTTTCACATTACAACAGCCAAAATAAACCTGCTGCTTTCAAAATGGAAGGAACTCAGCTCAGCTTCCTCTTCCCTGTTCTTCACTCCCAACTCTCCTTCCTGCAGCACTTTTCAAAACACCGTCTTTTTTATCCACCACTTCTCACGCTCACCCAGCTAGGAGATAAAACAGTTCAACTTTCTAATCCACAAAATCATTTACTTAATTTTTAATTTTTTTTATAACCCTGGTAATTTTAGCGAATCAAGTCCATTTACTGTGGGATCAAACAATTAAAGTTACTCCAAGGTAAGAAGTAGGGAAAACAAACTTCTCCATTTCAGAAGAGAGCAGTTTCTTTCATTTACATCATCTCAGGAAAGTTTCAGCAAGAATCTTCACAGACAATTGCATACCTAGTCTCTAAAAAGCAGTGTCTGAGGCACAGCAAACAATTCTAATCAGAAGAGGACCCTGGCAGAGCAAAGTCCGGAAAGGCCTAGACTACTGACCTGTGTTTAAGTAACCTTTCACATTCAACCAGATACAAAGCCATCCTTACGTACAAATTCTCATGCTTAATTCCCAAATTATGATCCTTAAATAAAAACACTGAAATAAGATCAAATCTTAACACACTGCTTCTCAATGTATGAATCCTACGATGGTCTGTATAACCACAGTGGTGGTGTAAATCTTTTGATGCAGATAAAACATTTATTTTCTTTTAAGTTTTTCCAACTAGGAGGCTGATGATGATAATACCGCCACAGTAGTCAAGCCATTCCCTCACTCTCTTCTAAAAGAAGTCAATTTAAATTTTGTTATACTTTCAATTCGTCAAGAGAGTCAACAGTTCTCCCATTACTAAAGTCTCATCAAGCAATTGTAACTTGAGGAATAAAAGCACAGCAATGGTTTCCCTGTAATTAAAACATCTATTCCTACTTGAGACAGGCTAACTTCCCTTTTGCTAAAGTAGAAATGGCTTAAAGCGCACCAAAATAAATCACTTGAGCTAAAAGAAGTGCTGTATTATCTGCACACAACTTGCAGGTTTTCTGTTTAAGACAAAGTCAGTCAATCCCTTCCTTCCCCAAACTTTGAGCAACAACGCAGATCACACGTGAGTAACAGCAGGGAAGATCATGCTCAGGCTGCCTTTCTCTCCACAAGAGGCAGATACTCTCCCAGCACATCTGTGGAGGCAGAAGAGGGAGTTCAGGGCTAAACAAATACTTGCATTATGAGGAGTGCCGTCTTCCTCTCCCTACACCGCTCCTGCAGACACGTGGTGCCAGGACACCAGCTCCAAGGCCTTTTGGCTCCCTGCACAGGATCGTACCACACCCTAGACCAGCTCCATCCAGCAACATCTGCTTGGGATTTTTAACAGATTTGCTCATCAGCAAATACAAAGGGGGACTTAAGAGAATTCACCAGAGCAGCAGCTCACGTATGCACTGATCACTTGTCTATTACCTTGAAATGACATTTTCATGTACATACGCTGTGAGATACAGGCACAGACTAAAAGGGTTATGCTTCTGCTAGGGACTTCTTCCACAGAGATTGGCTATCAGAGAGTGTAAAAAATGCAGGCAATGTAAAGTGCACTGGGCAATTTTTCAGTTCAGGCATGACCTAAAGTAATAACGGAATAATGGAGAAAAGCACTGAATACATTATTAAGGAAAAACAAATTCACATAACAGCAAGATAATCCTTTCTTCCTCCAAAGCTGACTGTATATAAATACTCACTGAAGCTTCAAACAAACTCTTCATCATATTATTTGCTTCAAAGAGCTTACTGTGTGAAAATTTACTACATACTACTTCTTAACAGTCATCTTCATTTCAGAATACCCTCTATTTAACCAAATTGATTATGTCTCATCTTCAAGAGGAAAAAAGCACTTTAATATTGCATTGATGATCACTTTGAAAATTACAACTTATCCTATGCTAGGACTTAAATGGCTTAGCTGACCAGAATTTTCTCAGCATAAGGTAAAAACAAAGGCAAAGCCTTGAGACGACTCCTGTCCCTGACAGTCCATGTATGGAAAGCCACTCACATAAGGTGAAAGATTCCCCTTCTGATATCACAGAGTAGCAAGTCAAACTGCTCCTGGGAGGTTTCGTAACAGCCAAGAAATGGTTATTTGCCATGGTTACACCCACTTCCTAACCCAACATAAAATTAAGAAATATATTTATGAAATTGTGACAAACATCGTTCACAAAGCACAAAGTCTCCAACCCTGAAACATACATGAAGCAGGCAGATAACCAATGAAACATATCTAACATCCACTGCAACAGAACCTGGGCACCTCTTTTTCAAAGATTAAAACCATTAATTATTTACATCCTCAATATTTTATGGAGTTGTTTCTCAAATGGCAGGCCATATCTAATTATTCTCCTGTTAAAACTTTTCACATTCCGTCTCCAAAGAACAAAATGCTTGGGAGGAAAATTCCAGATTACCTACCTACCCACCCAAATAAACTTTCCAGAAAAAGCTTCATTACCTCAGGTTACCCTAAACAGAAGTTTAGCCTACTATCCATTTCAAAAAACAAATCCTAGTACAACTGCAAACCCGTATATAATCCTGTTTTCTTCAGCACAATCAGCTTCCAGACATCCAAGTGAATACCATGATCAAGCCAACACTGCTTCAACTTATTTGAGAGAGGTCTAATAACTACCATCACAGTAGTGTTTTCAAAAGCACTAGTTAATAAGTACTTTCAGAGGATGAGTAGACATGCTCAGGATCGTTTGTGGTTCTACAGTTACTTTTTCCTGTTTTCTTCAGAGCATTTTACCATTCTCCGAGTTGCTGCATGAATAAGAGGGATAACAAGTTACACAGAAAATGTAGTGAGAACGTTAAAACAGAGTGACACAAACTGCACCAAAGCAAACTGGAAAAAAAAAACAACCCTCCTTCCACACATTTTGATGACTGCTTAGGAGTAGAGTAATACTTCAGGAGAAGACAATTCACTCCCTTCAGACATCTACACTGATTATTAAGCATAATGTATCAAATACTTCATTATAAAAAGTCAAAACTGTCACGTACCCTGAACATACAAGTATTGCACCAATAAATCCCCTGTGTTTTAAAATGTCATTCCCTAGACAAAGAACATGAAAGCAATATAATAGATCATGTTCTACACACACTACAAATGAAAGCATACGATGTAGAATTATGGTCCCCAAATCAGATTTTGAGAAGCAATTGTCACTCAGAATGCGGATGGAAAAAACCATAACTTGGTCTACTGACCCCATCTGTAGTACAAACTCAAAAAACCTACAAAGTGTTGGAGGGGAAAGAAACATCATAGAGACATGAGATGTTCCAAAATCCTAACTTCTAAGAGGATGTATGGGAGAATTTAAGCTATCCAGATCCTGATCTATATTGGCAGAGCAGTAATAAGCAGCAACATTGCTGGTAAAATTGAACTGACATTTCGAGCACATATGCAATTGCCTCAACCCTATCTATGAATCACTCTGATTTCACAGCAGTACGAGTCCTGATCCACAGCTACTGCACTTCTACTAGAATTATATTGATCAAGTGGAAATTTATGACGTGCAGCTCAGATCAAGGAGCCACTTGATTTTGCAGAATAAGTCACCACTTAATAGCACTTTTGCAGCTTTCTCCATATATTAATTATCATGCATTATGAGGTTTCCTGTATCAAATGGAAGTTGTAAGAGTTGCTGCTGTGGTAAGAAGAGGAAAAAAACCAAAATAAAAAATTAGGAGGCATTATGAAGACTGAAGGGGCATCATATTTAACATCAGCAAGACAACAAAAAAGGTTACATTAAAGAAAAAAAAACACCTCTCACTCTGAGCAAAGTGTGATAATTACATGTTAAACGTTGTTTAAGGGCCTATCAACATTAAAAAAAAAACCAAAACAACCAACCACTGGGGTCCTTTCAAGTTCAAAGTCCTAGATCTTAGCCTAAATCAAAACAGTGCAATGAAGAAGTGGAAGAACTCTTAGCATAGCATAACCTCCCAGTTTGTCACTCTAAAGGAAGATGATGCGTGCCAAATTTGAATGCATTACTGTGGAGAAAGCCAATTAATCCCTTAGGAATGGGTAGGCCTCCTAGGAAGCAGGATCCTGGAAAATGTATTATCAAGCTAAGGGAAAAAAATACCCTCTGTACTAATACGCATCAGCTTTTGGACCTATTTTATCACTAGATATTTCTTTTCCCTGTGTAAAGGCACGGATGCTGTAGCGTGGCAGAAATTTTATCTTTACAATCACCTATTTTCCTCACCATGAGCCCTCAAGCCTCAGCTGTGTTTTAACAGAAGCATCTCAGCAAAGACTGGTCTGGGAAAAGTGACCTAACTACAAACAATAGTGAAGTGAGCTGAACCCTGACCTACTCCGAAACCTCGGAAGAACAAAACCAAAAGAATACAATCAGGAGCCCAAACTTGTTAAAGATTTATAAATACTTAACTACTACTTATAAAAAATGAAATAACATTTATCTATAGTGTAAAAAAAAAAAAAATAGTACGTAGGTTTCTATCCAGTGAAAATTAAAGATCTTGATTTATTTGCGCATAAATTTATTAGAAATTAAAGATGAAGAGCAACACATTTCTTAAGAATTTCTATATAAAACAGCGCAAGTAAGATTTGCAAGCTATAACACACACCACAGAAGAAATATTTGACAGCCACACAGTACTGTCAAATACACATCAACGACAATTCGACTCATTTATTTATTTCATCCCAAGCATTCTAGTTCCTCCCCCGTCTGCCATTTCTCTTCCCCGATCCAACTTAAAGTTAGCTACAAGGTTTCCGTGCGGGTTGAGCTCCTGCTCTCGCTGTCACTCCCATCCCAGCCCAATCGCTCACACACAGGAATTCGGGGATCAGGCCTCTTCCTTATTTCGCAGCGCTGTGCGCAAGAAGGGAGCGTGGGGCCAGCCCCGGCGCAGGCTCCTTTCTTCTCGCTCCCGTCCCTGTGGCACAGTGCGGCCCGATCCGCATTGTCAGCCTCGCTCGGGCTGCGAGCGGTGCGGGCCCCGCAGGGGCGGCAGCGCCGCGGCGAAGGTCACGGCCCCACCGCCCACAATCCGCCGGGGGTCAAAGTTTACGGCGGCGGCCGGGGCCCTGCGGCGCGGCCCTCCCGCTCCGCTCTCGCCGCGGAAAGCGCCGGGGCCGGGCTCGGCCCGGCGGGGGCAGCNCTGGAGCTGGGATGGGCTGGAGTGAGCTGGGCTGGGCTGGAGTGAGCTGGGCTGGAGCTGGGCTGGGCTGGAGTGAGCTGGGCTGGAGCTGGAGTTGGGCGGGAGCTGGAGCTGGAGCTGGAGCTGGAGCTGGAGCTGGAGCTGGAGCTGGAGCCGGAGCCGGAGCCGGGGCCGCCGCCGCTGCCGCTGCCGCTGCTCTCCGGGCACAGCCCGCAGGGCCCAGGCCTGGCCCGGCGCGGCCTGTAGCGCGTTGAACGCCCGCCGGGGCTCGCGGGGCCGTTGGTTGCCGCGCGCAGTGAGGCCCGCGCGCTCCCTCCCTCCTGCAGCCGCGTGCTGCGGCCGGGCTGGGCTCCGGCAGCCGCTCTGCCCCCGGCCCATGGAGCGCTCCGTGACCCTGGTGCTCTCCCTCTGGACCAGGTTGAGCTGTGCCGTTCCAAGAGAGCACACCTTGCAGAGGGAGCTGGGTCTAGCAGATCACCCTCTCAAGCTGTCTGAAAGTTGAATAACAAGTCACTAAAACAGCTGTTTGTTTCTATAAAAACTGGTACCTTCGCTGGGATTGTACTGAGCTGCTTCTTATTTACTTTTTTTTTTTTTTCTGGAATTCGCTGCTTTTGCAGCCTGCTTTCCCTTATTTTCAGGAAATTGGAAATTTAGAAAACCAGCTTGGATAATTTTTAGTATGTGAGGAATACTGCCAATCATGATAATGCTATAGAAAAACTGAAGAACCTAGTTAAGTGAGTTACAATTCATTTCTGAGGCTGTGTAACCACAAAACCCGGAAATCTGTTCTGCTGTCAAACCTAAGGAATTTTGCAACTTTCCTATCTTGCATTCCCCTTTCTTCCCTGGCTCTTTTTCCAGCACACCCAAAGGGAGCTAATCCAGGAACCAGCTGGTGAAGCTGCTTGCAGCTCAAAGATTGGGAGAGTTTGTCACTATCATTAACACAAGGAGATGTGGGAGAGAAAAGAAATAGTTGATGTGTCCCAAGTTTCTTCTCAGACACTGTTTGCCCACATGTCCTGTTCTCAAGTGACCGTGGTATTCAAATGGATTCAAGAGTACAAATAAAGTAATTTAGCTTATTCTAGAAGGAAAATCCTAATGAGAGACTCATTCTGTTTGGTAGAGAGGCCGTGCAGCCGCTGTGCTTTTAAGAATCAGTAGATCTATGAGTTATCTTTTGTTTTTTCCCTATTAGGAGAGAGTTAACAGGCTTTTGAATTGTTCAGTTCTGCATTTCATTGTACCAAAGTTCGTCAGTTTTGTTCTGCCTTTTCTTGCTTTTTAAAAATCAGTTATTTATTTTGGAACATCAGTCTTTATGTTTCCCTGAAAACATTTATGTTGCTTATTGCACAGAGAGATTCTTCTGCGCTGTCTTGACCTCAATCATTTTATCAGAATCACGTGCATGTTTTCATAATCACCTGGAGACCCGTGCATTTCAATTTGGTTATCTTTTTCAGAAAAAAAAATACGAATATTTGCCTTTGACAGTCATTCCTCTTTTCTATTGAACTGTAGGGAGATGGGCCAGGTGACCTCCTGCAGTAGGTGTCCCAGCATCCTTGGGAGTGTTTTCAGGAATTTTTGGTAGGGCTTAGGAAGCTCCAGATACTTGTTTGCTCTTGGGATCAAGATCTAGTTCTCCAGAGTGTTTGCATTTCCAAATAACATGACTTGTTCAGTGGAGTTCTCTTAGGAGCTGGGCATAAGGAAGAGATTTCCATTACTCGTTTCCTTCTACCCTTCACAGATGAACTTCAGAACTCAGTGGGTCATGGAAATCTGTTAGATAAAAGACAGGAAAAGCTCGAAAAGCCCAAAGGGGCTCATGTCTCTTCGGGCCCAGCAGCTGCTGCTGGTGTTCCAAGCAATCCTTTTCTGTAACTTGATTTGCACGATGGCTGGACCCGTTTTAGCCGTTGCCTGTGGCTGTGCCAATGCAAACACTCAGCATAAGCAAAAACCAAAAAATAATAAAATTATGCCACTGGAACGTGCGTGAGGAGCCAGAATAAACTCAAGTAGCGCAAATGTCAGCTTTTGTTCACACAAAGAGTTCAGACTGTTTTCTAAAGTGGCAACTAATCTTCAGTGTAGATGAGGAGACACAAACCCAAGTGTTCAGCTGACGATGTTGTGCTTCTGACAGGAGTCTGCAGCGCGGTGGAAGATCCGGAGTGCCGTCAGAGGCATCTGTACTTCTCTAGCAAGGACCTGAGGCTTCATCTTACTGGTTGACTTTTGGTGTACCAGTCAGTGGTAACGCATTAAATGCTTGTCAACTGGTGCGTCTCTTAGAAGGTGATCGTGTGGGTAACAGAGTTTGATGGGCCTATAATTACCTGAAATGACTCCAAATGGAATTGCCGTGTGATAGCAGAACTGTTCATTCTTACAACTTCGGTCTTTTAAGAACTTAAAAGACTTCCGAAGTCCGCTGGATTGTCCTAAGTCTGTTGGTTGAAAACATCCAATGCTGAAATGTTATTAAAAAATTTGTATTTACCAAGTCGTGAAAAAAAATCAAGAACTGAACCAGATTTCCTTTCTTTACAAGATGGACCTTTAAGGCAGGACTCCTGTCTTGGCCTAAGAAATGTAGTTCCCTGTGTTGCACAACTCGTCAGTGTATAGATGGTGCTATTTTCAGGCCTGCTGATAGAGCAGCAGCTTCCTTATGAAGGTGCAGCTATAAATACACCAGCACCCAACCAGCAGAGCAAGTTCCTTGCTGGTACACTTGTCTGAATGAGAGTTTTTGCCAGCTTGGAAACGCCATATAAAATAATTGCTGTGGGATTGTTGCTGTCGTGTCTGAAATTGAGTCTTGATGAGAGTTTTCAGACTGGTAGAAGTGCGTGGGTTGGAAGGGACCCCTGGAG